>OLKM01001509.1:109043-128167 GCA_900291075.1 Melanogrammus aeglefinus
GGAAGATCATCAAACACACACACACACGCACAGACACTCACTCACACACACACACACACACACACACACACACACACACACACACACACACACACACACACACACACACACACACACACACACACACACACACACACACACACACACACACACACACACACACTCACACCCCTTAGCGCTGTGCTCGGTGGCAACACCGCTGGCTGTGTCTGTCAGAGGGTCAGCGGGGAGATGTGTGAGGTGTAGGGGGACCCCACGACCCCCCCAGCTGTCCCAGCACTCCCACAATGTGTCCGGACCCCGGTCTGATATCACCCCCCTCAGCTGCTTGTGCTGGGAGGCCAGATAGCCCATTGTTCAAGGTCTGTGTGTGTGTGAGCGTGTGTGTGTGAGCGTGTGTGTATGTGTGTAAGTGTTAGTGTGTGAGTGTGTGCGTTAGCGTGTTTGTGTGCGAGTTGTATGTGTGTGTGTGTGTGTGTGTGTGTGTGTGTGTGTGTGTGTGTGTGTGTGTGTGTGTGTACCTGCTTTTGAGTGCATGTGTGTGTGTGTGTGTTTGCGCGAGTGTCTAAGTGTGAATATGTTTGTGCGTGCATGTGCATGCACGCGTGTGTGCTAGTGTGTGTGTGTGAATGCGGGCACGTGCGTGAACGTGTGTGTGTGAGTGTTCCCACAGCCTAAATGACAGTCACCAGGTCAGGAGACATTCCCAGCATTCCGACCCGACTCCGACCCGAGCCCAGAGGAGACCAGACCCCCAACGTTACAGATTCCTCGTTAACGGCCTCCCCAGGAATATATATCATCCTGCGGCCCCTCTGAGCCTCCCTTTGTATTTAGACCTCCTGATGAAGGGGGTGGAGGCAGATATAGAAACAGAGGCACTGGGTTGGACGGCTGATTGATGGATGTGAAGGAACAGCCAATGGCAGGAGCGCATTTGGGAAAAGATGGTCCAACATAAAGCTGGACCATTGTACAATGGCTCTGTGGCTTAACATGAGACAATAAACAATGTTATGGTTAGATATAAATAAAGGTAATAAGGTGATGGAGGGATGAGAGGAGAGAGAGAGTGACGCAGAGATGAGAGGAGAGACAGAATGATGGAGGAGAGACAGAATGATAAAGCGATGGGAGAGCAAAGACAGAATGATGGAGAGATGACAGAGGAGAGACTGAATGATTGAGAGATGAAAGAGGAGAAACAGAATAATAGAGAGATGACAGAGGAGAGACAGAGTGATGGAGGGATAAGAGAGGAAAGGCAGAATGATGGAGGGAGGAGAGGAGAGACAGAATGATGGAGAGATGACAGAGGAGAGACAGAATGATGGAGGGAGGAGAGGAGAGACAGAATGATGGAGAGATGACAGAGGAGAGACAGAATGATGGAGGGAGGAGAGGAGAGACAGAATGATGGAGAGATGACAGAGGAGAGACAGAATGATGGAGGGAGGAGAGGAGAGACAGAATGATGGAGAGATGACAGAGGAGAGACAGAATGATGGAGGGAGGAGAGGAGAGACAGAATGATGGAGAGATGACAGAGGAGAGACAGAATGATGCGGGGAGGAGAGGAGAGACAGAATGATGGAGAGATGAGAGAGGAGAGACAGAATGATGGAGGGAGGAGAGGAGAGACAGAATGATGGAGAGATGACAGAGGAGAGACAGAATGATGGAGGGAGAAGAGGAGAGACAGAAATGATGGAGAGAATGACAGAAGGAGAGACAGGATGATTGGAGGGAGGAAAGAGGAGAGAGCAGAAATGATGGAGAGATGACAGAGGAGAGAGACAGAAATGATGGAGGAGAGAAGAGAGGAAGAGACAGAATGATGGAGAGATGGACAGAGGAGAGACAAGAATGATGGAGGGAGAGAGAGGAGAGGACAGAATGATGGAGAGATGACAGAGGAGAGACAGAATGATGGATGGAGGAGAGGAGAAGACAGGAATGATGGAGAGAGATGACAGAGGAGAGACAGGAATGATGGAGGGAGGAGAGGAGAGACAGAATGATGGAGAGATGATGACAGAGGAGAGAGACAGAATGATGGAGGGAGGAGAGAGGAGAGACAGAATGATGGAGAGATGACAGAGGAGAGAGAGCAAGAATGATGGAGGGAGGAGAGGAAGAGACAGAATGATGGAGCGATGACAGAGGAGAAGACAGAATGGAGGAGGGAAGGAGAGGAGAGACAGAATAATGATGGAGAAGATTGACAGAGGAGAGACAGAATGATGGAGGGAGGAGAGGAGAGACAGAATGATGGAGAGATGAGAGAGGAGAGACAGAATGATGCGAGGGAGGAGAGGAGAGACAGAATGATGGAGAGATGAGAGAGGAGAGACAGAATGATGCGGGGAGGAGAGGAGAGAGGTTTGCCAGAAGTGAAAGGGAAGGTGAGTTGAAGTGGGTGGGGTTAAGGCGTGGGAGAGGTGCGGGCTGAATTCCAGGTGTTGTCTGGGCAGGAGCGAGCAGGTAGGGACACACGCGCTGCATTCCCCCCTGCCCACACGCCTCCACATACGTTTGCCGCGTGCCGCCAGCAGACAGGCGTGCTGCCACACATACGCACACACACGCATACACGTGCACACATGAGTGCACACACACACACGCACGCACATGCACGTACACACACAGGCACACACACACACATGCACATACACACACACACACATGCACATACACACACACAAACACACACACACACACACACACACACACACACACACACACACACACACACACACACACACACACACACACACACACACACACACACACACACACACACACGTGTGGGACTCACGTCCAAGGTAAAGTGTTGGCTCATAACTACGACCCACACTGCAGTCCGTTTGCATCAGAGGTATATGAGCCTTCACCTTCTAAAGGTCACATGTTTGATCAACTATCTTTAAATGTATCGTCAAATTTCTCAAGTTTATAGTTTATAAGACAGCCCCTCCTAAAACCTCACATGTTTCCTAGGAAACCCTGTGTTGGGGGTCTGCCTGAGACCAGAACAGACCAGACCAGACCAGACCAGACTGGACCAGACTAGACTAGACTAGACCTAGACCAGACCAGACTGGACCAGACTAGACTAGACTAGACTAGACCAGACCAGACTGGACCAGATCAGACCAGACCGGAATAGACTGGACCAGATCAGAATAGACCAGACTGGACCGGACCAGACTAGTTTATACCAGACCTGACCAGACCAGACCAGACAAGACCAGTCTGGCTCCGAGCAGAAGTCTGCTGTCCAAACACATGCGTTGCGCCACCATGTTTGTTATGATTAGGGCTGTGTGTGTTTGGGTGTGTTTGTGTGTGTGTGTGTGTGTGGTGTGTCAGCTGCCCTGCGTCTCGCCAAGCTGCCGTGGTAACGCCACACCACACACGCGTGCCGCGCCCCCCGCTCTGGGTCAGGGGTCGACGCCGTCTGCCATCATCGGCCGACCAATGGCAGGGGAGGGGGAGGGACAGCTGTCCGCACCGGGGGGAAGTCCATCATCCTCCTGGAGGTCCTGGCTGCTTATTGGTCGCTTACTATCAAAGCAAAAGAGGCCATGGATCCCCCTTGTTTCAGCAGCAGGTCAAAGGTCAAGAAACGTAACCTCCCCGAGATGTTTAGTGGAGCTGATTCATCAAGGAGAAGGATGGGCTTGTACTGGGCAGCTCCCAGTAGAACCAGTAGAAGACTGTCGATGTACTGGGCAGCTCCCAGTAGAACCAGTAGAAGACTGTTGATGTACTGGGCAGCTCCCAGTAGAACCAGTAGAAGACTGTTGATGTACTGGGCAGCTCCCAGTAGAACCAGTAGAAGACTGTTGATGTACTGGGCAGCTCCCAGTGGCCACCTGTTGAACTGTTGAACTGTCATGTTTTAAAGACCAGCATAATGGTTTGTCTTCCCTCGTCAGATTCTGACAGAACCTGCAATCATCCGCCGACTGACTGATTATACGTCTCTCTCCTCCCCCTCGCTCTCTCCCCATCATCATCATCAACTTCAAACTCTCTCTCCCCTCCTTCAACTCTCTCGCTTTCTCTTCCTTCTCTTCCCTCTCTATTCTCTGTCTCTCCATCTCCCCCTCTCTCTCTCTATCTCCCCCTTCCTCTCTCTCTCCTCCCCCTTCCTCTCTCTCTCTTCCCCCTCAGTCTCCCTCCCAGAGTTCAACTGCTCGTGTAACCTCACCAACAGTCGCTGTGATGAGGCTGGAGTCTGCAGGTAACCAACAATCCCTCCATCTTGGGTATATTGTTCTCTAAGGTCAAACCGTCAATCTTGGATCTGTTGTACCTAATATGCATTAATCTTGGATTTAGCGTACAGAACCTGCGTCTATCTTGGATCTATTTTTCTATCAAATCGATTTATCCGAGACGGTGTCAGTGTTGGAGGATGCAGCAGGCATATGTGCACATGTAGATGTGTTAGTATGTGGAATATGCTGCGATGATTGTGTTTTATACATGTGTTAGTATGTGGGCTATGGCGTGATGATATTCAGTGGCAATAAAGCTATCAGTGGCTTGGCGAATTCCCTGGCAGCGAAAACGCATGTCTGGCCAGACCGGCCAGCTTTTGTGGAGACGTTCTGAAATAGCGTTTCTGTGGCGCTCCAGTTGAGTGTTAGCCCCTCCAAGCGGCCGACCACAGCAGGGACCTCTAATGAGCATGTAGTGACAGTAGCATATCCGGGCTCGGAGTAGACTGGTTTAAATAATAGATGGTATCATCATCTGGGGTAAATGAGAACTGGGATGAACCTGGATGGAGAGAGAGAGAGAGAGAGAGAGAGAGAGAGAGGAGAGAGAGAGAGAGAAGAGAGAGAGACCAGAGATGAGAGAGAGAGAGAGAGAGAGAGAGAGAGAGAGAGAGAGAGAGAGAGAGAGAGAGAGAGAGAGAGAGAGAGAGAGAGAGAGAGAGAGAGAGAGAGAGAGAGAGAGAGAGTGAAGGCGGAGGGAGGAACTAAAAGTTAATTATGTTTCTTAATATCTATTAAATCTAATTAAATCACATCTAATTAAAGACTCCCTGACCTGCACTTCAGCCTCGAGTCCTTACAGACAATAGGTAGCTCATCCTGCCTTACCTGGAGTCCTCCCCTCTCCTGTCGGCTGTATGTCGTGGGCAACAGCATTAAGGGGTGTGGTCTGTGAGTGATGTCACTAACGAGGTGGGCGTGGTCACTAACAAGGTGGGTGTGTCCCCAGGTGGGGCCCGGGGTGTGTTCTGTGGGTGATGTCACTAACGAGGTGGGTGTGGTCACTAACAAGGTGGGTGTGTCCCCATGTGTGACCCGGGCTGTGGTGGGTGGGTGATGTGCACTAACGAGGTGGGTGTGTCCCCAGGTGTGACCCGGGCTGGGCGGGGCCGCGCTGCGAGGCCTGCGTGCCGACCCCGGGCTGCGTCCACGGCTCCTGCCACCAGCCCTGGCAGTGCAGCTGCCTCCCGGGCTGGGGGGGGCGCTTCTGTGACAAAGGTGAGGCCAGGAGGTGGTGCCAGGATGTCAACAGGAGGGGACGGAGGGGTTCTAGAACATTAGTGTCTCCTTCAGCAACACGGGACAGACGTGCTGTGTTTCTGTATTTATGTTTGGGGGTAGTAGGGGCGGTCTCGTAAAAAGGGGCAGACAGGATGAGGGGGGCTGTAGGGGGGAGGTCATAACAGCTGAAGCTCCTACATGATGATGTCACTTCCTGCTTCCTGCCAGACGTCCAGGTGTGCTGGAGGGAGGAGCCATGCCGGAACGGGGCCACCTGCATGATGGAGGAGTCGGGGGACTACACCTGCCTCTGTCCCCACGGCTACCAGGGGAGACACTGCCAGCTGAAGACTGGACCCTGCTCCCAGAGACGGTGAGGGGGGGGGAGAGAGGGGCAGAGGGGGAGAGAGAGAGAGAGAGAGAGAGAGAGAGAGAGAGAGAGAGAGAGAGAGAGAGAGAGAGAGAGAGAGGAGAGAGAGAGGAGAGAGGAGGAGAGAAGAGGAGAGAGAGAGAGAGAGAGAGAGAGAGAGAGAGGATGAGGCCACTGGGGTTTGACCCCAGAAGCTGTTGACTCTGGGCCCCCCCCCTCCTGCTTTGTGACTAATCCTTCCCTCCCTCCCTCCCTCCCCCCAGGTCTCCGTGCCGTAATGGAGGTCAGTGCGAGGACGACGGCGGCTACGCCCACGCGCTGCGCTGCCGCTGCCTGGCGGGCTACGGGGGCCCGCGCTGCGAGGTGGACCTGGACGACTGCGCCATGCGGCCCTGCGGGGGTGGGGCCACCTGCGTGGACGGGGTCAACCGCTTCTCCTGCCTCTGCCCCCCCGGCTTCAGCGGGCGCTTCTGCTCGCTGAACACGGACGAGTGCGCCGACCAACCCTGCCTCAACGGGGGCCGCTGCCTGGACGGCGCCGGGACCTTCCGCTGCATCTGCCCCCCCGGTTTCACCGGCGCCGCCTGCCAGGAGGCGCGGGGGAGGGAGGAGGTACAGGGGAGGGAGGAGGAGGAGGAGAAGGAGGAGAAGGGGGAGGAGGGCGAGGCCCGCCCCCGACTGCCGGTCTGGACCTCCCAGGGCTGGGAGAGAGGAGGAGGAGGAGGGGGAGGCGGAGAAGGGGAGGAGGGGGTGGGGGAGAAGGAGCAGGAGGAGGAGGAGCAGGGGGGGGAGAAGGTGGAGGACTCTGGAGGAGGAGGAGGAGAGGAGGAGGGGGAGGGGGAGAAGGGGGAGGAGGGGGTGGGGGAGAAGGAGCAGGAGGAGGAGGAGCAGGGGGGAGGACTAAGCAGTGGGGGACTCCTGGAGCCGGCGGGTCATTTACCGGTGGGGGGAATTCCTCTCTCATTAGGACCACGGCGTCGTCGGAGGCTAGGGACCCCCGCCTGTTCAAGGTGTCTGTGAGGGAGGTGGGGGCCCAGGGAGGGGGCCTCTCCCAGGCCCAGGTCCTGGTGGTGGGGGTCCTGGGGGCCCTGACCCTGGCCGTGGTGCTGATCACCGCTGGCGTGGTGCTCCGGGGCCGCTGCCAGAATCGGGACCGCGGGCCCCGACACAGAACGCCCCCGCCGTCGGCATGGCAACGGGAGGAGAGCGGGTTGTCGTTGGCGACGGCGATGCCGGAGCAGAGCCTGAGGGCGGTGGAGGAGCAGGAGTGTAAGATCAGCTTCCTGGAGCCGCCCACCGGGTCTGAACCAGAGAAGAAGAGACTCAACTCTGCGGTGATATAGACGAGCGGACACAGGGGCGTTCGAGCTAGGAACACCGTGGAGAGAGAGAGAGAGGGCACAGGTTTGAGGGACACGGGACGAGAGACAGAGACAGAGAGACACAGAGAGACACAGAGAGAGAGAGCGAGAGAGTCCTGCCCTGTGAACCAGTTCAGAGAAGCTGCAGGTCCTGGTCTGACCCGGGTCTTAACCCGGGTCTGAGCCCCTCGCTGCCCGGGTCCTGTTGGACCTGCATTCCGGACCATGACCAGTACTGGTCCAGACCCACCAGGGTCCAGGAGTAACCCTGGAACAGAGAGAGACCGGGACCAGAGAGAGAGACCGGGACCAGGGGCTCGGTCCTCTGTCTAACATTCCCTCTGGGTCGTGACCTCCGTACCGAGAGGTCACGACCCCCTGACCCTTCCCCGGGAGGGTCATGTGACACAGAGTCCAGAGTTCATTTCAGGACGGCGTTCAGCCCTCCAGGGGGCGGGGGCTACAGACTGCTGTCCGACCCCATGAGCTGGTCGTCATGGGTACAATGCCCCCGCCCCCAGAGGCCGACGTCATGGGTACCACGTCCCCGCCTCAAGAGGCCGTCATCATGTGTACCACGCCCCTCCTCCAGAGGCCGTTGTCAAGGGGTACACCGCCCCTTCCACAGAGGCCGCCGTCATCATCATCACATGAGGAAGACCGCGTGCCTCTCAGAATCGCAGACGCAGAACCAAGAATGCGTCGTCATGGACACCCACTGCATCGTTAGGGCGTCGCCGTGGAAACCCACAGCATCACTGGGGCGTTGTTAGGGCGACTCTTCAGCGCAGAGAGTGATTTCCCCCTTGATGCTCGGCCCCAGGGCTCACCTGTAGACTGGTAATCTGGAGGTCACCTGGCTCTGACGCCCATCTGAGGGTGAGCTGTGGTTCTGTGGCTCCTCCCAGAACATGGAGGTGGGAACCCCCCCCACCCCCCGTCACCGGCCCCCAGAGGGGCCTGTGTAAATGTGTATATAGATGTACGTTATTTATTGATGTCCTTTATGTTGTGGAAGCTGAATGTCATTTTCTGGGCTGTCAGTTTTGTTGAATTGTGGCAATAAAAGACGCAAATAATGTTCCTGTGGTCCTCAATGAAGGAGTCGATTAATCAGAACGACACACACTCAGGATGGATATTCTAATTCAGTTAGGTTGCACGTAACAAAAATTCAAAGCAAATGTGTGCATGTACTGTGTGTGTGTGTGTGTGTGTTGAGGACCACCCACAATGATGTTGATGAATAGCCCCCCCGCTGACTAAGACAGAAGGGGGAAGGAACAGCGAAGGTCGCTATAGAATACGCTGTAATCATATTAAAAGAAAAAAAAAAAAGAATTAACAACGAAGCAGTTAAAACAAAAAAGTAATTATACCATTTTGTTCAGTCACTATAATCGGCGCACCTCTACTGACACCAAGTGGTGAAGCGTTGTTATGTGTAACGAAAGCCAGACAACACAGCTGTCGGTTCAACGCATTGGTGGATTTTATATCAACACATGGTAAAAAAAACACACAGAGTTTAACGGTGCCCACGTTCAGCTGGGAGGTCAGAGGTCAGGTTACATTATAAAATAATTTGATCATCCATTTCTTCAGACTTTGTTCAGCTTGGCGAAATACTCGTCCAAAATGGCCTCCACTTCCTCCTCGGCGTAGTCACGGACCTGGACCCGTTCTCCGTCGTCCGCCCCGCGGATCATGGCCGACAGCGCTGGACACGAACACAGTCAGCGTTAACAACGCCCGACAGTAGAACATTAGTGTGGGAGTGCGGGGGAGAGGAACGGAGCGGGGGTCTTACATCGTTCGGACGAGGGCCGGAACAGACAGAAGATATTCTTCTCCATGGCAACTGCTCGGCCCAGCTCGTAGCCCACCCCTAGCGACGGCTGCGTCACCTCGGCAACGATCACTAGGGACCAACAAGCACAGCTTAGTCTGGGACTGATGGGCCAGAGGGAGCGTGTGCGGGAGTTTATCCATGTAGCAACACACGTTAGATACAGACTACAGTCTACTACTTCTACGTATTAACATCTTGTACTAACAGAATGTACCCAAACATCTAAAATCAATGAATATATTTACCATTTAACCATCTAGCCAACGGTTAATTCCAAAGGTAGGCGTAAGACAGTACAGAGATGGGACATTAAGGAGCAGGTAGGGGTTGGACAGTACAGAGATGGGACATTAAGGAGCAGGTAGGGGTTGGACAGTATGGAGACAGGTCATTAAGGAGCAGGTAGGGGTTGGACAGTATGGAGACAGGTCATTAAGGAGCAGGTAGGGGTTGGACAGTACAGAGATGGGACATTAAGGAGCAGGTAGGGGTTGGACAGTATGGAGACAGGTCATTAAAGGAGACAATACAGAGACAAGTCATTAAGGAGCAAGTGGGGATAGCCAGTACAGAGACAGGTCATTAAAGAGCGGTAGGGGTTAGACAGTACAGAGACAGGTCATTTAGGAGCAGGTAGGGGATAGACAGTACAAAGACAGGTCATTAAAGAGCAGGTAGGGGTTAGACAGTACATAGACAGGTCATTAAGGAGCAGGTAGGGGTTAGACAGTACAGGGCACCAGGGCGCCTGCAAGGACCATATGAGGCGCCCGCAGGCCTGTCCTAAAAATAGCACAACTCATTCTTGAACAACTCTTTCCCACCTTTTTTAAGTCATTGTTGATAATTATTGTGAGAAATCATTAACATGATCTGTGTCTTTACATAGATGAGTATCATTAATCATTAATAATAATATATAACTAAAGGCAACCTAAGCAAATTTGTTATTTCAGAAGAGTGTATCAAACTGGGTGCCCTTCGTATGACTCAGTACCCATGAAGTAGCTCTCAGGTTCAAAAAGGTTGGTGACCCCTGGGTAAGACAGTACAGAGACAGGTCATTAACGAGCCAGTAGGGGTTAGATGCCTCTTGTTGAAGAGGTTCAAGGTAGATAGAGGAATTAAACCGTTTGGCTAGGAGCCTCCAACCCCAACAACTAGACTATCCCTAGACCAGAGAGGAAGTCCTCACCGTCGGACAGCGATAGCCAGTCCATGTCTCTCTGGTGGATGGCCTTCTCCCCGCGCAGGGCTGCGTACTCTCCTGGGGAGAGACAACAGACCCATCACTACGTCTGGCTGGACATGTACATTTACATTCAGGGCGTTCAGTACATTTGTCAGAAGAAAGAGAAACAACAATATATCGCTGTTGCCTGGTACAATAAGGATGTTTGTAGAACAAAGAGCCAAACACTAACAACCGCTAGGTCAACCCATTCCCCGTATACAACAAAGTAAGCTAGAAGAAGATGCTTCACGATGCTAAGGACTATTTTTAAGCGCCAGGACTTACAACATGCAATAAGTGTGGAAGCGGGGTGTGCGGGTATGATAAGATTTAGACCTTAATAGCTCCAACACTCCAAGTTGACATTATCTGAACTTGTCAATCAGAACTGCACAGACAACAGTTATCATAACATGAACTTCTACTCAAACTACCAGTAGAGGGGCTACTTCTGGAGCTGCTCGTATCAAAGCCTCTCCGACTGACATCCTAGTTGTGGACACTATCTCTACTAGATGTACTAGTAGGCCTACTATATCTAGTAAACTATCTCTAGTGCCCTATCTCTAGTATACTAGTACACTTAACAGTACCCCATCTCTAGTACACTATCTCTAGTGAACTATCTCGCACACTTTCTCTAGTACACTATTTCTAGTACCCTATCAAGTACACTACCTCTAGTCCACTCTCTGTAGTCCACTATCTCTAGAATACTATCTAGTACTCTATACCAAGTTCATCACTACCCCTAGTTCACTATCCCTAGTACACTCTACTGAGAGGTGAATGCTTCTAATCTAGATTGATTGATTAATTGATTGATTAATTGGTTGATTGTGATGTAGCTCACCTTTCTCTGACAGCTCACTGTGGCTCACATGCTCCGTGAGCACTTCTCCAAACGTCTTTAACTTGTTGACGATCTTCTGATAGATGGCCACGTCCTGTCGCCCGCCTCGGATACTCCCACAGAAGTAGATATGCATGCTTGTGTATTAATTAACGGGTTTTAACGGCTTATTTAACGGGTTGACGGTTCACGAAGCGACCTGCAAGAAGGAAAGCACGCTGCTGTTTGGCGCGCTGTAAGCAAATACGGCGTTGCGTAATGACGTTAAGCGTGACGCACTCTGGGGGTGGATTGTCGATAACGTCATTTCGCTTGTGGTTGAAAACTTCTGGGAATAATTACTTCTGATGATATTGTTGGAGTTCAGATCCACACCAAACCAACCACAAAATATTTCTAAAACTCTCATGAAATCCAATTGTATGATTTTATGTTTAAAAGTAAAACTATGTGTTTCAGTCATCTATACGGGGAAAGTCTGCAACGGGACAATTTGTATTACCTAGCTTCTATTTATTACGTATTATTTACATTTTTTTTGATATTCACCACACTAATAAAAAAGGTTTTGTCCGCAATACTTTAAAATTCCGTTTCCGCCTGTGACGTACCCGGAAGTAGTGCAACGGCCCCCCGGAGCGACCGACGACCATTAGGACAGCGCTGAATAAAAGGTGAATCCACACCAGGTAAAACAACATTAAACGTCATTAAACACAAACGTTAATGCTGGACGTTGACCAGCGACACATGCATGTGACAGGCGACACCGATGATAAACAGCCCGTTAACGAGCTCCAGACCCGCCGTAGAGAGATCACAACACCAGCGCAGGGTGTTCGGACGGTCCGAGGCTCCTTGACGGTCTGGCCTCCTTGCGTGTCGTGTCCCATCCTGCTGACAACTTGTGCCCGTCCCGTCCCGACCCCAGTCGGGCTCCTCCAGACTCCCGTGACCGTGGATGGAAGTGGCGGTGTCGGGAGACATGGGACCGGAGAGAATCTTGCCAAACTCGGAGGACGACCTGGGTCAGGAGCGGCCGTCGGACGGAGCAGTTCACGACGTGGTGGGGGTGGGCGGGGAGTGGAGCGGAGAGGACGGCGATGAGGAGGGAAGACGGAGGAGAGGGAGGCGTCGGAGGAAGAGGAGGAGAACGCAGGGTACTACTACCAGCCGTTGAACCAGGACCCGAGGGGCCGAACCGAACGGGCTGGAGGCAGGGGACCCCCACGGCCGAGCAGATACTCGAGGTCCAGGACCGGATAGAGGTGAGGGCTCCCATCCGCCTGGTGATACTCGAGAAACACAGTCATCTGATTGTTGGAATGCACCCCCACTTTAACCCGGTTAGAGGTGGGGATGCATTCAAACAAGTCGCTCTTCTATTGGTCCGTTTTGTGCTGATGCCACTGACCACCACCACTTCACCTTCACCTGGAGGTTACAGAACGGTGTGTCGACTCTGACCTTAAAGAAACCGAAAAGTAAAAGTGTTTCATGTTCGTGCCTCATAACTGGAGTCTGCGCTTTTTAATACTCAAAGCTTGTTTTGAAGTAACTGTAGTTGAATCCACTAAAACTAAAGGGTCTGTTTAGATGTTTCAGTTCCCCTGGTTCAGCCATCCCAGCGCTGGTCTCACCGGTTGTTTAAGTGTCCGGTCCACCAAGTCCTGGGAAGTGATGTTATTGTTTTACATATTATGTATATTTTAGTGTGTATTCTTCAAAGTGTACAGCAACTCGACCCTAAACTGTCCCTACGGTTGCCTAGGCGATGGGCCTGCACCTGCCCCCCCCTCCCGACAGTGATGAGGAGGCGGAGCCAGAGGGGGAGGTGGCCGAGCGAAGCCACGCCTCCATCCCCATGGACCAAGGTAAAGAGAATAGTGCTCCTAAGTGTGTGTAGTGCCACAGTGTGTGTAGCTCCTCAGTCTAAGTATGTAGTATTAGTGTGTATAGTGCCAGTGTGTTAATGTGTGTAGTGCTACAGTGTGTGTGGGTTTTGTAGTGTGTAGCATTACAGTGGTAGTGCCATACTGTTAGCTTGTGTAGTGACGTGTGTTGCCCCCCCCCCCCCAGACCATGTGGAGCTGGTGAAGAGGACCATGGCCGCCATCGCCCTTCCCACCCTGGGGGTCCCGGCCTGGGCCCAGGCCATCTCCGATGACCAGTGGACCCACATGGTCCAGCACACCCTGCACACCCACCAGAGCAGCTCCGCCCTCCGCGGCCTGCCGGACGGGGACCCCAACCCTGACCCGGACCCGGACCTTGACTGAACTATGACCCCCCCCCAACACCACCCCCCCCTCACCGGACTGTGACCTCGCTGTGACCTTGGACAGGAACCCCGCTGACCTCTGGGGAGAGAAGACCCAGCCTGTCGGGGACCACCTGTGTTTAGAACCAGTTCTCGACTCCAGTTTAAACAGTTCAGCTCCGGGTTTTAACCAGTTCGCAGCTGTTTTCAACCAATCCAATTCCGATAAAGGTTTAGGACCGTATCAAGTCTGAGCTGGTTTGACCAGTTGAAACAACCTTTTCAACCAGTTTTAACAAGGGCTGCTAAAACCAGTTTAGACTGGCATGGATCCTGTTTAAACTAGTTTGCTGTTGTGCCACTGAAGCCCCTGTGAGCTCTTGGTGTTCCCAGTGTGTTGGTGTGTAGTGATGTGCGTCCTGTCCTCTGACCCAGCAGCTCTGTGGTTAGGCTGTTTAAATAAAGTTTTATTGAGTGAACTTGACAAAAGCTGGACCCTTAACAGTAAACTTGCAGAACTCATCCAGAGTGGTCGGAGAGATGTCGCCATGGTGATGTTAGGATGGTTGAATTCCGACCAATCATATGATCCCGATATGACCTGCCGCCCAGTCAGAGGTCCGGGTCTAGGAGGTTTCTGCTGCTCTTCCTGCTCTTAAACCAACCAATCCCATGATCGATCCGTCTCTGAACCAATCAGAACCCGTGGTTCCTTCACCCCTCTGTCTCCTACATTCCACCCAGACGTTTCTATTAGTTACATTTGATTGTTTTTAACTTTGTTCCTTTTTATTGTCAATACAGTACAACTAATCAATACAATGCCGTCGTCAATACTCTGAGGAGGAGCAGGAGGAGGAAACGACAGCGCGGGGACGTCAGACCTCCTCTTAATTCAGCTCCTCCGTACAAAAGCTTCCTCTGCGTTTGATGCTCTACTCTATTAAAGGACTCTGATTGTACTCATGTGTGGGAAGTGGCTTACATGGTGCTGGATGGGGTGGGGACAGTCGTCTTGAATTTGAAAATGGTGCAGTCTCTTGCTCCTCCTCCCCAGCTGGGGCGACCCCTCCCCCCTGCGGAGGACAGGAGCCCAGTGGACCACAGGGGGTCCCGATCACATGACCCTCATTGCAGCGCACTAACAGAGAACTTCATCCGCCGTCAAGCCCTTTGAGACTTCAGCATATATGGGCTCATCCAATAAAAATAACAGATTTCAATTTGGATTACTATGTGTCCGCCGCAGCGAGCAGCCATTGGCTCGGTCAGTTTACCCTCTGAGCCTAATGGGGAAGGAGGGCGGGCCCTAGCCCCACCGTTGGAATGCTCAGAGTGATTGACAGCAAAGCTTGCGGAGGAGGACACCAACTCGGGAGGGAGGCTTGCCATGCAAGCGATTGGACGCGGACGGAACACCCAGGGGGGAGGATATAAAGAGAATGGTTCTCGCCTGTGGTCTGGTGGAGGATTGTTTCAACACGCCACCCATGCAATCTGACACAGCATGAGAGGTTCACCCTTATATGATATTGCCTTTGCGCGCTTTGAGAATATGAAGAGGGGAGGGGCTTTAGGTAGTGTGTCTGGGTCGAGAACACACATCCCAGGGTGGGATTGGAACCTTGATACCAACCATAAGGATGGTAAACTGGAGGCTGCAGGAATGATACCCACATTGATAAGCAATAATCTAACCACCCCGAAACCCTGACCCACATTATGAGCCATCATCTAACCCCCCTCAACCCTGACCCCCCATAATGAAGCCCATCATCTAAGCCCAAGCTAAGCACACCCCTCTACTGAGTGAGGGAGGGAGGAGATTGTGAGCTTCACCTTCTGGCTGCTGATTGATCGGCCACCTCAACATGTGACCCACCGGGAAACCAATCAGAACCAGGACAGACTGAAGACCCAGAGACCCAATTAGCACTTCAACTCCAAACCGGTTCCAACAGAGAACCTGACCGACCTGACGTGGACCTGCGTGTGACATCACTTCCTCCCAACATTAACATCAGAGACAAAACAGGATGTTAACAATCGCAGTTTCTGATTGGCTGATATCACTAGGAGGAGGAGGAGGAGACTAGGGACGCAGGCTCTGGGATGCTGTTGCCTAGGCAGCAGCCAGAGGAGGAGAACCGGATGCCGGCCTTCATGTGTCAGACCCAGACCCCTGCTGCGGGCGTGCATGCACGTGCACTCCTGTGTGTGTGTGTGTATGTGTATGTGTGTGTGTGTGTGTGTGTGTGTGTGTGTGTGTGTGTGTGTGTGTGTGTGTGTGTATGTGCGTCGTGCGTGCGTGCGTGCGTGCGTGCGGTGCGTGCGTGGCTGTTGTGTGTGTGTGTGTGTGCGGAGGGATGAGGGTGTGGAGCGGGAGGCAGGGGGGCAGGGTTCTTTCGAAGGCAGAGAGATGATTGGCTAGCTGAAGAGAGAAGGCCGAACTGATTGGCCTGAGGATGTAGAGAGGCGGGCAGCGCAGTGAAGTTGTCCGTGAAAGCTTCCTGTCGGGGGCGGAGCCCAGCGAGCGCACTGTTCCCGGCCTCGTTTTTTTTAATTTTTTTTTTAATGCGAGGCCACGGGTCAGCGTCTCCCGGGGCAACCTCACCGCGACGGCCCTCCCCCCGGGGAGAGCGGGTGGGCGGAGTCACGCTCAGGTAGACGCTCCAAGGCCTCCTTGGCGTCAGAGAGGCCTCCTGATTGGCTGTTGAGGTTACTCCTCGGCACCTCTTGTGCGCCTCCAGGGCCTTGATGGTGTAGAACGTCCTGTGGCAGCTCCGACTTCCTCCTCGTCAGGACCTTCTCCTTCCTCATGTCCTTCATGCCCTGGAAGGGGGGGGGGGGGGTGATTATGTTTGGGGAACATGTGATTTCTTTGTGTGTGTGTATGTGTGTGTAATGCGGTGTATTATAGACTATAATACACACACAGACACACACACACGATATAAATTATAATGTGTATTGTGTGTGTATGTGTGTGTCTGTGTATCCTGTGGTGTCTGTGTGTGACTGTATCCTGTAGGGTGTGTGTGTGTCTGTGTGTGTGTATCCTGTGGTGTGAGTGTGTGTATCCTGTAGTGTGTGTGTGTGTGTGTGGTGTGTGTGGTGTGTGGTGTGTGTGTGTGTGTGTGTGTGTGTTTGTGTGTTGTGGTGTGTGGTGTGTGTGTGTCCCTGTAGTGTGTGTGTGCGTGTACCTGTGTAGCTTCACTCTCCACCGTTCTCTTCAGAGAGCTGGATGTCTCGTCGGCGGTCGGAAGTCTTCCGTCTCCATGGAGAACAGGGGGATGCTGCCCTCACTGTACACCATGCACTACACACACAACACACACACACACACACAACACACACACACACACACACACACACACACACACCACCACAACACACACACACACACACCACACACACACCACACAACACACACACACACACACACAGATTATAGACACACCATAACACACATACACACACATTATACATGTATTATATGCACACACATAGACACACGATAATACACACACACAATATAAACACACACCAGAATACACACACACACACACACACATTATTAACAGACACATTATACACAAATTATATGCACGCACAAACACACACACACACACAGCAGAATACACACACACATTATACACACACCAACACAAACACACACATATATATATTGTATAGACACATACACGTTATGTGCACACACACGGGAGATGAGAATGATACATGATTCACATTCTCGCCAGCTCTAAACAATAATGTAAATATGTAAATAATGTTAATAATATCAAAACACATCAAATATAATATCGGTGATGAGATTGACAGTAATAACCATAGCAAAACTACGCACCTCTTCCTGGGGGTGGAGCCCTGGGCGAAGGGGGGTGAGCTGTTGCTCTGGAGGAAAGAAACACAGTTCAGAAAAGTATTATTACAGACACATTATTACAGCTCTCTTGGCTCTCACACAACAAGATGGAGGGAGAGGAGATGGAGAGAGGTGGGGGGAGGAGAGAGAGGAGAGAGGAGGTGAGGGAGGACAGGAGAGGGGAAAGGAGAGGGGAGAGGAGAGGCAAGGAGGAGGGAGAGAGAAGAGAGTAGGTGAGTGCAAGAGAAGGTGGGAGGAGAGGAGGCAGGATGAGAGGAGGGGGAGAGAGGATAGGAGAGGTGGGGGAGAGACGAAGGTCACCTGGGGGTTTTGGCGGGCTAAGGAGCTCGACGACTATCCAGATATCTTACTCTTCTCCTTCAGCTTGTACTTCTCCCTGGAACAACACACGCACACTCTCTTTTACATCACTGTTACACAACGTTTTACATATTGTTACTATTGTGTGTGTGACAGTGATGTGTGTGCTGGTGTATGTGTGATGTGTATAAGTGCCTGTGTGTGGTGTGTGTGTGTGTGTGTGTGTGTGTGTGTGTGTGTGTGTGTGTGTGTGTGTGTGTGTGTGTGCGTGCGTGCGTGCGTGCGCGCGCGTGCGTGCGTGCGTCGTGCGTCGCTGTGGTGCGTGTTGGCGTGCGTTGCGTGTGTGTAACCTCTGTTTCTTCAAGCCTTGTACTGTGGAGGGTGCAGTCAATCAAACAGTTTCTGGTTCATCTCCCATGAAGAGCTTCAGGGCGTTGTATATCAGACCATGGATGGTCCTAACACACACACACACACACACACACACACACACACACACACACACACACACACACACACACACACACACACACACACACACACACACACACACACACACACCCATTCCATATGTTGCCATGCATACAATAGCAAAAGTAAACTGTTCGTTTATTTGATGTAGCATAGTATGTGTGTGTTAGTCAGTCCCTCCAGAAAAATGCGACGAATACACGATCGCATAATTCAAAGCATAATCAGCCTAAGTCTGCATATTCATGCGGTGGCCGCATTTTTTCAAATATGCTGCACTTTCACTGCATAAATTGCAGATTTCCAAGCAAAATATGCGGGGCGTGCATGATTTCATAATCCCCACATTTTCGTTGCAAAAAAAGTCACATATATCTTAGCAGAAAGTTGAAAAATGTTGCGTGTACTTCACACAAAAGCAGCCATTTCCCCCTGTTGGCCATGGAACGCTGTTGGAAGTGACGTAATAGCGACGTGAACGTGAATCGAAAAGCTGCAATTTTTTCATCGCATAAAATTGCACAAAATATGCGTAATATTCTATCGCATTATTTAAAAAACGGTGCCGCATAATCAAGGGTTTCTTGGCACAACTAATCAAAACAAACGTCGCATTTTTGTGGAGGGACTGGTCAGGTGTGTGGGTGTCCTGTGAGTGGTTGTGTGTTCGTGTAGGTGTTTGTTCTATGGGTTGTGGCGTTGTGTTACTAAGTAACATGATACTTGGTCCAGGGCTCTTTGAGTTCTTGTAGAGTGCGGGGTGAACATGGATGGGGAGGATCTTTGGCCGCTTGCCTGATCAACTCCATGATTACCGTTGTTCCAGTAGACAGGCGCGCCGCGTTCAGGCACCTAGAACAATCACCTTCATCATCATCTCCCTCATTCATCTTATTGTTATATCAAGTCATCTTATAATCACCACAACAATCACGATCTATTTGATCGAGGGTCAGCACCAATACAGTGTGGGTGTGTTACCTAAGTCATGGGTGGATGGTCTGAC
>OLKM01001510.1:0-2500 GCA_900291075.1 Melanogrammus aeglefinus
CCCTTCAAGTGTTTTTAATACTGGCTATGTATTTTCAGTAATCTTCCATTGACATTTAAAACCAAAGACATGACCAGAGGATAGTGAGAAAGACTGGTGACACACCCAGTGTCAGGGTGGAGGAGAGAGCAAGACAGAGAGAAAAAAGAGAGAGAGAGAGAGAGAGAGAAGAGGATGAAGAAGAGAGAGGAGAGAGAGAGAGAGAGGAGAGAGAGAAGAGAGAGGAGAGAGAGAGAGAGAGAGATAGAGAGAGAAGAGAGAGAGACAGAGAGAGAGAGAGAGAGACGGAGCGAGAGACAGAGACAGAGAGAGAGAGAGAGACGGAGCGAGAGACAGAGACAGAGAGAGAGAGAGACAGAGAGCGAGAGACAGAGACAGAGAGCGAGAGGGTCAGCACTGACGGAGTCGCTTTGTACGGCTAATTCCGAGGTATCCTCTTTCTGTCCCTTTCATAACCAGTGGAGGACCGCATCGAGGGAGATCACTTAACCCCATCTAAGTGGTGAGCACCACCCCCCCCCCCCCCCATCCACTCCTCTCCCAACCACAGAGGCTCCAGAGAAGCTGGTGCCGTTCCATGTTTACAGCTAATGACCGGTCTAGATACGATTTGAGATTTGTTTAGAGGAAGAGAGAGATTGAGAGCGAGAGCGAGCAAGGTTTTGAAATGAAGTCACCCCAACAAACACGCCTCCCTCCCTTTCTGCTCCTCCTTGGGTTTCCCTGCCATTGAGAAGTGTTGCTTTCATTCACCCGGGGTGGAACTTGGCTATGATATGTGATTGACAGGCAACCCCAGAACCAATCAGGGAACAGCGATTGTCCTGATTGGTCAGGAAAGAGGCGGGAGCGCTCTAAAATCCTAATTGTCTCATAGAGAGGCAGGGGCAGTCCAAAATAACAAGATATTCTCACAGAGCATTTTCACACACTAATAGCTGATGGACGGCTATGTCATTTTAAACAAATTACATGGAAATGTTAGCTCATAAAATGTTACACTACGGCCCCTTGAACCCTAAGAGGACTGCTTAATAATAAGGGAATGTGCTGTTGCATTTAACTTCTTACCGTTGCAGACTCCAGTGGGCTCAATAATAAAAAAGACAGCTTTCTGGTCTTTTTATATCCCCCTACTTCCTCTTCTTAAAATGAAAAACCTAAGAAGAGGAACTATTATCCAAGTAAGAGTACTTACATAATAGACACAAAAACTACTGAAATGATTGAGCCTTATTTGCCCGGGAGACATACTAGTATTCTTATTTCACAGAATGGATAATGCATTATATGAACTATAACATGTGTAAAGAATGAGGTTTGGAAAAATTGGGAAAATTTGGAAAAAAGTCAGTGATGTCAATGAACAAATTCAAATAAAGTAAATAAAAAGAATGATGAAACATCTTTTCCACATGAATATACAGGTGCCTTTTCTGTGCACAATAAAGAAGGAATGATTCTCTCTGTACATCACATGTCTTGGATGGGCTGGGGGGCATTAAAACAGAACTCTCAGACCGGCATGTCAAGTCTATCGCACGATGTGAAGAAGAGAAGAGCCAGAGAGAGAGAAAAACTTAAGTGTTAATCTTATTATAGCCACGACACCCTGGATGATTTTTCATTCCTGATCTAATTTATCTGTAAAAAGACTGAGACGCATGTGGGGTGATGGGGAATAGCGGGGGAATGTGAGAAGGAGAGATCCTCAATACCAGCATTTAGCTTCGGCTACATCAGCATTAATATAGTGAAGCTAATATCACTATACAATACAAAGAATATAGTTAGCATCTACCATACTTACAGCTTTCATGAATGGAGGCAATAGTAAAAGAAAAGAAAGGCTCTGATGGTGTGGAGGTCAGAGAAACGTTTGAACCCTCTGAACCAGTCACTTAAAGGGGTCGTGGGCTGGAAGACTTATTTACTCAGTGTGTGCGTTTGTTGGTGTGTACTTGCGTTTGTGTGAAAGGGAGAAGAGTCATCGCTTGCGAGTAGAGAAAGAAATCGTTTGGTTTGGCGCAGAGTGTGTTGGGGGATTCTCTAATTCAGTCTTCTGTAAATCTTTTTACACTTCATGTTACCAGTCTCCTCTCGACGGATAGATATAGTAAACGACGACGGACACGCCGTTAGACGGTCAGACAGTGAGACGGACGGCGACAGACAGAAAGACAGATTTGCAGTTGCAGAACACCCCACTTAACAACCATAACTACACCATA
This sequence comes from Melanogrammus aeglefinus, assembly GCA_900291075.1. Taxonomy (NCBI): domain Eukaryota; kingdom Metazoa; phylum Chordata; class Actinopteri; order Gadiformes; family Gadidae; genus Melanogrammus; species Melanogrammus aeglefinus. Next base: position 2,232 of record OLKM01001510.1, read on the forward strand.
CTTCATAACTAAGCATACATCACACGACTCATGAATCTTTCTCAAATGTGTCTTCCATGTAATCCCATGTGATTTTTATATTGAATCAACATCAGGACAGGGACAAACCCATGCACGCACACGCACACGCACACGCACACGCACACACACACGAACACAGCACACGCACACACACACTCACGCACACACACACTCAGCTCACACACATCACCCGTATTAGTCAACTTATGAAGGAAAACCTCCCCAAAGTTCCCCACAAACCTGCACCT
>OLKM01001510.1:7500-26651 GCA_900291075.1 Melanogrammus aeglefinus
TTCAGAGGCGTAGAAACAGACCGCGGTCACGGGGACTCTAGAGGTGTGTTGAGGTGTGCGTTCAAGGTGGATAAATCCTAATCTTTAAAGAGTTTGTTATCGTCATCCTGCGTGTCTACCAAACAAAGACAGACGGGATCTAATCTTGGGACAAAACAACACACCGGCTACGTGACCCGGCCAAAGTTATTACAAGTTGAATATAAAAATAAACGAATGCATGAAACATCTCACCTGTTAGTAGTAATGTGACGACGACGTGGACCACAGGCGGGACCGTCAGGCGAGCTGAACTGAAGACAAATCCCCGGGCTTGGTCCGCGACCGGAGCGGAGGCGTGGAGGAGCGGACCGGAGTGAATCTGCTCGTCTCTCGGAGCCTAGGTCGCAGGAGCGGGGTTGTGCGCACTGTCAGACTGGCGCACCGTGAGACCCGCAACGCCAATGTTTTGACAGCTCAATTGAAGACTCCACCTTTCGGTCGTTCTGCAAAAAGTGTTTGCAAAACTGTAAAAAATAAAATAAAAAAACAATAAAAAAAAAACTGATTCAGTTTTTGGTTTAGGTGTATGCATGTTATGTTTCTGCTCATTTCAGGTATTTTGTTCTTGGTTTTGAATACAATGCATTACGTGCGTGTTTGAATAGCCTCTTAGACGAAGCAAGTGGTGGCGCCCTCTGGTGGTTTGCTAGTGAACGGCTCCTCTTGGACACATGTCAAATCAAAGATTACAAGACACTTCAATTTGACAGACGCAGAGACAAACCGAAACCGACCTGCAAAGACAGACACAGACAAGGAGTGTCAAACCCTCAAAACCCTTACATTATCTACTAAATAATGTATTTTTTCCAAGTATGGGCCACAATAAATGAAGCTTGATTGAATTTAAGTAATTAAATTAAAATAAAGGGTCAAGACACACACACAACACACACACACACACGCACACACGCACACACGCACACACGCACACACACACACACACACACACACACACACACACACACACACACACACACACACACACACACACACACACACACACACACACACACACACAGGAGATCCGAAACGGTTGTATACTGTGATGTGGTTTGATATTTTAACTTGGATAAGTGATCATGTGATGGGTATAAAACGCACGTCCTCAATTTTTTGAAAAACAAGCTTTCATCACTTGTTCACCGGATCACGTGACATCCGCAATTCTGATTGGCCTTGCGCTTCCATGAGCTGGTACAACGTCGCGTGATTGGCCTAAATCACCTCAGTGAACAAACTCTTCCTCATTGCCTGCAAATGGAACACAACTTCTAATCCGGACGCAGGCTCTCGCTCGGGTGGACGAGGTTCAAAATGCCTCCTAGAAATGACCGCAGTGTTGCGCTGTGTGTTGGGTTAAGTTTCATGTGTTTTATCCTCACAGCGCACTGCAGATTCCCAACTCTGGATCATCTGCAGCCACAGGCGAGCGAGAAGACCCAAGCCAGAGCAGTGATCCAGCTTCTGAAGCGACTGCTGGGGAACAGGTCCACTGAGTTTATTATTTCCGTCAACCGGAGCATGTCCAAAGACAATCTGGATGTGTGTGAGCTCCGGTCGACCAGAAACAATCAGATAGTAGCCACTGGGAGTACTGGGGTGGCCGTGGCTTCTGGTCTTTATAACTACCTGAAGTACTTCTGCAACTGTCATGTGTCCTGGTCTGGAGACCAGCTGGATCTCCCTCGTCCTTTGCCCCAAGTCACTGGGGTCCTTCGGATAAACACCAAGCACAGGTATAATAATATAATAATAAACTGTATTTATATGGCACCTGTAATGCAAACAAATGCAGCTCAAAGTGCAGTAGCCTACAGTAAAGCTTAAAAGAAAAAATTATAAGACACAAAAACCAAAATGCTGTGCAATAAATTGCAAAACAAACAGAAAGTAACAGTGGAATGAAAACCAAAATAATTAATCAATGCAATGAAATCTGCAGAGAAATCCTCAAAGATAAATGATAATTAAAAGCTATGGATTTGTCTTACAAAATGCTAGATGTTTTAACCGCGCCCAAATATATTGAGTGACCTTGCCTCCCTGATTTCCTGTACTAACATTTTCCACCGTTTATGTGCGAAATTAATAAAAGCCTCCTGACTCTCTCCAGCTTTGTTAATAACCTCCGATCAGCCCAGATCCCACCATATCCACAGTGGTAATAAAGTATTCTCTTAACTAGGTCATTTGTAAGTGAATTGGATACATCCCATCTCTTTTGACTATTTTTAATAGTGATCCAAAAAGTATAAAACTTTTTGGGGGGGGGGGGGGGGGGGATTTGAGAGAGTAAATATAAATCTTAGTTTTACATTAATGGACTGAAATTGTGGATCAAATAGTTTCAATGGGGCTAGAGGAAGTGTCTTCAGTGTGATATGATTTGTTCCCATGGAAGAAGCCCTTGTGGAGGGTAGGCTCGGTCAGCCCGTGTTGTGTTCTGCACAACAGCAACAGAAGAGGGTACAACCCCACAAACAAAGCCTTGTCACGCATTGTTTACTGAGCGTAGCGGGGGTGTTGTGGCCGCCGGCCCAACTTAAAAGACCCCTCGACCGTGTCGTTAGCCTCGCATCGCCTCACTCCAGCTATGTCATCATGGCCCAGTCCGCCTGCTATCAACACGCTGTATGTCTGTAGACATGCACTATGCATCTCTCCACCGCAGCCGCCAAACTCCAAACCAGGGGTCACCAACCATTTTGAACCTGAGCGCTACTTCATGGGTACTGAGTCATACGAAGGGCACCCAGTTCTATACACTCTTCTGAAATAACAAATTTGCTCAGTTTGCCTTTAGTTATATTACTATTAATGATTAATGATGCTCATCTATGTGAAGACATGTTAAGTAATTGAGTCATGTTAATGATTTCTCACAATAATTATCAACCATGACCTGCGGGCGCCTCATGGGGTCCTTGCGGGCGCCTCAGGGGGTCCTTGCGGGCGCCATGGTGCCCGCGAGCACTGTGTTGGTGACCCCTGCTCCAAACAATGTGTGGTGATCGAATGGTTCAACCAATCCATTGCTGCCAAAATGCCTGGTTATTTAACATGGCTGTCGGTTCTGACGAAGCTCAAGAATTCCCCTCATGGTTCTCCATTCCATGTTCCATAAACCGGTCATTGCCATGTGTCATCTAGTGTGACATATGAATCAACATGAGAGAACAATGTTGTTTTTTAACACAGGCCTTAATGAATCAGTGTCTGTATATCCAAAGGATCCTAAATTAGTAGTGCTGACCGTTTTTCTTCTCTTTTTTTGTCAAATTATTTCCATGATCTCAAATCTCCGTTTTACACTTTTCTATCTCTATTGCAGTGCTTTGTTTTTCCTTGATCTCTGAACGCTCTCCTCCTCCTCCTCCTCCTCCTCTCTCCTCCTCTCTCCTCCTCCTCGACTCTCCTCCTCTCCTCTCCCCTCCTCCTCCTCCTCCTCCTCCTCTCCTCCTCCTCCTCCTCCTCCTCCCTCCTCCTCCTCCTCCTCCTCCCTCCCTCCTCCCTCCTCCTCCCCTCCTCCTCCCTCCTCCTCCTCCTCCTCCTCCTCCTCCTCCTCCCCCCCCCACCAGGTTCCGGTACTACCAGAACGTGTGCACCGTCAGCTACTCCTCGGTGTGGTGGGACTGGCCTCGATGGGAGCGTGAGATCGACTGGATGGCTCTGAACGGGATCAACCTCCCCCTGGCCTTCACCGGCCAGGAGGCCCTCTGGCAGGAGGTACAGCCCCCGTGTCCCCGCTCTCTCACTGATGTACACCTTACCTTCGCTCTACAGAGAGTTCCTAGTAGTTGGGCTACATGAAGGGTATAGCGCCATGCGTGGTCGAATCTTTAATGAATCAGCCTCGTTTTAACACTGCTTCCATGTCGTCTTCTGGAGGAGATAGGAGGCAAACTCAATGCAAAGCCTTGTTCTCATGTTAGTGAACGGATCAAGTGAACAATGACTGCATATGCTATGCCATGACACCAAATTAAACAGTTTTTCGTTTGTTATTGATGAATAACAGTTGCATAGATTTGTTATTCCAACATGTTAACTGTATTTCAAACCATCCAGTTTGTTGACCTGTTGTGTTTTTCAGGTGTACCGGTCGCTTGGTTTGAACCAGACGGAGATCGAAGAGTTCTTCTCCGGCCCGGCGTTCCTGGCCTGGAACCGCATGGGTAACATGTTTGAGTTTGGAGGGCCGTTACCCCAGTCTTGGCATGTGAATAAACTTAACCTCCAGGTAGGACCATTTCTGTTCAGCGCGCAGCTGTTAAATACTTTCAAAGAAAACATTTCAGCACAACATATTCAATCACTACTGTTGAAGTGATTACATTTTTCATAACATTTTGCTATAGATTTCTATTGAAGCATTTCATAATTAAAATAACTTTCTTTCAGTTTAAAATATTGGAGCGAATGCGGTCTTTCGGAATGATACCGGTCCTTCCAGCATTCTCAGGGAATATTCCGAAGGGAATTCTCAGGCGAGTCCAAAGTATTTCAAAGTGTCCTCATTAAAAAACTTTGAGTCGCAAGGATGACCAAGGAGTTACCTGACTTGGGAATATTCATCCTGAAAAGTGGACCGAGATTTAGGGGCTGCAGGCAATCATGAGAATTGATATCTTAACTCATTGCAAATGACTAGACTGTGAAACTACTATAGGGAATGTATATGAAACACCTTCAGTGACACTGATTGCTAGTATCAGTGCATAATTCATAGGGTTTTACTCAATATGTATAATTTGACAAATTACAATTATTTATATTTTACATGATGGCATGCAACATTGGCGTGATAGAAAATCAAGTGGCTTATTGGTACTTCACGCTTCTCAGGAAAACGGTTGAAAAGTTAATCAAGGGAACACTGAACGTTTCTGCAGTTAGTTTCACGTTTGATGTTTCTCATTTAAAAACCACCACCTCCTCAGCCACCGTCTGGGACCAACCGTTGTCCTTCGTTCCCTCCCTCAGGTTGTATCCCAGCGCCAACGTGACCCGGCTGGGACCCTGGGCTCACTTTAACTGCAGCTTCTCCTGCGCCTACATCCTAGACCCCCGAGACCCCCTGTTCCTCCAGATCGGCTCCATGTACCTGTCCCAGGTGGTGAAGCAGTTCGGGACGGACCACGTCTACAACACGGACACCTTCAATGAGATGACGCCGCCCTCCTCGGACCCTGAGTATCTGTCGGCGGTCAGTCGCTCCGTCTTTGCCTCCATGACTGCGGGTGAGAAGGATGCGTGCTGCGTCTGAAATGAACTAGATGGGCTGGTGGGAGACAGTGGTGTGATTGTGTGTTTGGTCGTCTGATCCTTTTACGTGTATGCTTTTAGGTGTTGGACTGAAATCCGATCATTACACTACGATCGCGTGTCTTATTACTGGTTATACGATAGGAATTCAAACAACCTTTACACAATGGTTGATGAACTGCACCCACAAATTTGACATTTAAATGTCAAAGTTGTGAATGGTATGGTGCCAACAATCGAGGCCTGACCCGATGCACGAATGCTTTGCACAGACCAGCGGTTCCAGTTCCTCCAGTCCGCCTCCTTCTGTGTTTCCACGTCTTCCTCCCTCGCTCAGATCCTGTTTTCCCTCCACAGTTGATCCCCAGGCCATCTGGTTGATGCAGGGCTGGCTGTTCTTCAGCAGCGCCTCCTTCTGGAAGCCCCCCCAGATCAAGGCCCTTCTCCACGGCGTGCCCATCGGACGCATGATCGTGCTGGACCTGTTCGCCGAGACGGAGCCCATCTTTTCCTACACGGAGTCCTTCTACGGGCAGCCCTTCATCTGGTGCATGCTGCACAACTTCGGCGGGAACAGCGGCTTCTTCGGCCAGGTGGAGAGCATCAACTCGGGGCCCTTCCAGGCTCTGACCTTCCCCAACTCCTCCCTGGTGGGCCTGGGCATGACGCCCGAGGGCATCGAACAGAACCCGGTCATCTACGAGCTGATGAGCGAGCTGGCCTGGCGCAAGGAGCCAGTGAATCTGTCCAAGTGGGTGTCCCTGTACGCCGTGCGGCGCTACGGCAGCACGCAGGAGAGCCTGGGCGCTGCCTGGCGGCTGCTGTTCTTCAGCGTGTACAACTGCACCGTCCCCCACTACAGAAACCACAACCACAGCCCGCTGGTCCGCCGCCCGTCGCTGAAGATGAACACGGAGATCTGGTACAACCGGTCCGACCTGTTCAACGCCTGGAAGCTGCTGGTTGAGGCCGCGCCGCCGCTCATGTCCACGGGGACCTTTCGGCACGACCTGGTGGACATAACGCGGGAGGCCCTGCAGGTGCTGACCTCTGCGTTCTACTTGGAGATCGCCGAGTCCTTCCGCAACCAGAAGCTCCCGGAGCTGCTGACGGCGGGCGGAGTGCTGGTCCACGACCTCCTCCCCGAGCTCGACCGTCTGCTGTCCAGCGACGGGAACTTCCTGCTGGGGCCGTGGCTGGAGCAGGCCACCGCTCTGGCGCTGGGCGAGAAGGAGGCCCGGCTGTATGACATGAACGCCCGCAACCAGATCACGCTTTGGGGGCCCAGCGGGGAGATCGTGGATTACGCCAGCAAGGAGTGGGGCGGTCTGATGGAGGATTACTACGCCCAGCGCTGGGGCCTGTTTGTCAACACGCTGGTGGACTGTCTGCACACCGGACGGCCATTCAAGCAGGAGGCCTTCAACCAGGAGGCGTTTAAGGTGGAGCAGGGCTTTGTGTACAACGGCAGGAAGTATCCCTCGAAACCCACCGGAGACACTTACGAGATCGCACGCAGGATCTTCCTCAAGTACTATCCACAGGCCATGAAGAGGTTATAGCGGGGGACCCCGCAACATGTACAGCACGAAGAATGTCTCCCACTTCCTAATTCATTAAACGATTTAAGTTTTTTTATTTTTTTTAACTGAAAGTCCTTACTTTTTTTTGGTACTGGCCGATGCCAAGTAGGACACATGAGTACTCCTAGTAGTTGTCTCCAATAATAAGACACTGTCATAATCCAACGTTAACTACGACAGACAAGTGTTGTCCGTCAAGGACGATGTATTGCAAAAGTACCATCTTTTTCTATTTCCCTGCCATCAGTTAGGGAAATAACCAGTTGTTTGGTCACTGCAAACACTACAATTGGTCACTGCCGCCTGCCATGGTTAGCATTAGCAATACTCCTTGTACTATACGTCATAACACATTGCAGGATGTTTCGTCAAGCTGCTGTTATTGAAAGAAGTAGTTGTCAATTTTTTTATCTTGAATTGAGCAAAATATTGATTCGTTTTTTAGGAGATATAAAGGTTTGTTTCACCCTAGATTAACAAATGGTTAGCCTCATAGCATAATTGCCTGAGTCATATTTTTGCCAAATTGTGATATCTAATTACCTCATTGGCAATTGGATAAATACAAGATGAACCTTAGAACAGGATTTAGGCAATTATTCTATGAGGCTAATGAAATGTCACGTAACAGTTGAGATGAGGACACCCAGGTCAATGTCCCTCTCTGAACCCATAGCGTAGCTACAATTTGTCATTCTACCTCAATGATTAAACAAAATAACTGTGACCCAGTAACCGAGAATATTTCCATGTTGGTCTTAACACACTTAACATTTTTCTAATGTTTTCACTTTCTAGTCATTCCAAACAACAGTTCAAAACGTTTTTCTCTCTCTTCTTACCCCATCAACTCCACGGTTAAATGTTTAATCATTTTACCGTTCAACCAGTGAAATGTAATTATGAGACGCTCAGCCTTTTCTATTTTGTTTGTGAAATGCATTCGCTTTGAAAAACAAGTCGGTATTGCAGATTTATTTTTTAATTTCTTCATTGCGCAAAACTCATCTGTGCTATTTAATTTGTTCCTACTTTAGGTTACAACATAAAATAAGACTTTTGTATGATGAAATCCCACATTTTTAAAACAGCCGTTTGTGGGACTCCTCAGGGAGTTTGTAAATCCTTGTCAATCATTTCCTTGTGAACCAGTTCTTGTTTGTAATGTCTTTTCATACTGTCGGCTCCTTGAAGGAGCATTGATTAAAGTGTGCCTTGTGTTAAACTGATCCAAATGAATCAACCGGGATACATTATCTTCCGAAAATACTATTTCATAAAGGACAATAATTAAGGTATACTGAAAAGAATACAAGAAAATTCAACATTTTTAGATCTAGTGGGAGCCTGTAAAGCTAAATGTGTGGATTACCAAAACATTGCATGAAGCTGCCAGGGCCCTTCTGAGTTTCCGAATTAATTGAGATACCGGTAGAACTGGTTTGAAACCAAAGGCACAGGATCTGCTGACAGTCATTGTTGGAACAAGAAAAGCCAAGGATGTCTGCGTGTGGCATTACTAAACATGGATTTGCATTAGGTTAAGGTTAAATACCATCAAGACGATTTTCTTTTTTATAGGGTTAGGGTTTAACAATTTAAACACATTTACATTAAGGAATTATTTGCTGTTGCAAAAATGATTTATTTTGGTTTCTTCCATGGTATACTGGCAGTTTCTTATCCTTTTTAGCCCAGTTCTATAAGTCTAGAGTCAAAGATATTGAAAGGAAGAAGATATGTTTCTAATATAAATGGATGGATGGCAGGATTAGGCTGGATCATATGAAGTGACTGAAGGAGCCATCGTCTGGAATTGTATTTATTAACAGACATATAAGACATTGTTCCCCAATATAACTGGCAAAGGAAACCTCCCCTATATTTCAAAACATTTATTCCATAATATTGAAATCATCACTGCAGCTCTGTATTACAATGATAGCATAATGTAATGAGAATTAAAAACATATGCTCACTTGATACACCAGATCAATCTCATTTACCTTAACCAACCAACCAATATATTTTCACTCAAACAAAACAAATGAGACAATCTCTATGCAACCATTCGTTCAGGTACATACAGAAACATGTGTTATGTGGGGTCAATGCATTAATAGTTGTTGAAAACACTTTTGACAAGTCAAATGTTCCTATGTCAGATTGGATAGAATGCAGCCATCTCCATTGAGATCTATTTGTATGCGACGTTCATCCAAAAGCCTAAACCTCGATGGCCGCATTCCATCAAGTCGTCTCGAATAACGCTAGCTATGAGGACAAGTCTGTCATTACCACACCTTCCAACTTTGTCCCAACTACAGAAGAGGAAAAGGACTGTTTCATTCATGTGTTTATAGCAACGTTAACTGAATTAACATGGGCTACTTCACTAGTCTTTAGTGCCTCACAGAATATCGCTGTGAATGAAATGAGCAAGTCATTCCTTTCCAGCCTCCCCTAAAAACGAGATATACTTTTTCGATGACATAAACAGCTAATACATATAAAACAATTATCTTTACTAGCTGTTTAGGTAATGGAATTGTTTTAGTTAAAAAGCAAGGCCAACTTTGTTCAAAGTTTTGTTAAAAAGGTGTAAACAAGACATTTTAGAGTCTTTGCCTCGGCAGCCTCAGTGGTCCTAAAAGCTTCAGAAGCCTTCTGCAGCGTCGCCTGGTGGTGCCTCGCTCTACGCCCCAGTAACTCCATCCACGTCCCTTACATGTGCAAAAAACTAGTAGCGGTTCAGACTCTGACGCTCTGGTTCTTTATTCTCAGGTATTATGATTAGGGTTAAACTCACGCGAGGGAGATACCAGTTTGAGTAAAGGTGCATTCATATATACATTACTCTTGCCATTAAGGTGGGCCCTCTGCCGTGGCCCTTTGGTTAGGGGACAAAAAAATAAACATCATGTACAATATATCAGAGGACTAGCTGGTCCCCTCTCTCTCTCTCTCTCTATGGCCAGTCGGTTTGTACGTCTGTCGGTCAGTCATTCGGGTGGGCTTGATGTTTACATTGTAAAGGGATCAATTATATTTCATGTTTCCCTTTTATCCGCTCAGTTTACTGAACAGGAATCGATGAGGTTGTCATATTAAGTAGGTATTATATTATGGGTGGAGGGAGGGGTCGGGGTTACACACACACGAGCATGTGATTAAACACGATTCACATATGTTGGTAACAAAACCTGCCTGACAACACGCAGCCTTCATATGCTTTCACACAGTCGGACACGATGCACAGACAGACATTTCTTGCATAAAAAAAAAATTCCATTTTGCGCAAATGAACCGGTGGGGAATGATCCTAAAACAGCCTCATGGGACTCAATGCCCTGAATGAAAATGCTGGATAGTGTTGCTGCCAGGGTGCATTGATACAGCCATACCACTAGAGACACTGGAGGAGTATATGAGCACAGCTGCCAGGATGATTACGTTTCAGTATTTATAATCAAAAGACAACTTGAGGAAAAACAGCAACAGAAATAAGGCAGTGGTACAAAAAAAAAAATAGAATTAAAAGTCATTCTTCCCCCACCAAACTCTTGTAAACATTTCAACAGATGCCAAAAGCTTCCTCTGAACACTTCCAATATGCATCAAGTTAGTTTTTATCGACAAGGATATGAGATCATATATTCTCTAGTTCAGGTTACAGAGTTAATTAAGCAATTAAATATGTATTTACCTCGCAAATATGGATTTCTATATAATGTACCTCTCATCTATTACAAGCTACAAGTGACATGTTAAAATCAAGACAGTTTATCCGGGCCAAAATGAGCGGGGACCAATAAAATAGAAATGTGAATTAATTATTATTGCCCGATTAAAATATACAATTTTAGCCTGCTACAATGGAAACGTTAATGATCATCAAAACAAAATAATAATTGAGCTTAAGCTCAAAATAACTAAAATTACTAATATAGCATTGCCTGCTGTGAATAACCTACTTTTGCTTTGATTTGACGTAAACAGTGCTGTAGCATTCTGTTCAACAGCCACCAACAGAGAAGATTCGTCTGAACAATCATACAGTCCTCCTCATCGTTCCATGGTCCCGTAACACATGGTTCCGTAACACATGGTCCCGTAACACATGGTTCCGTAACACATGGTTCCGTAACACATGGGTCCATAATGAAACCTTTTTCCCCCCCCATTGTCATATCACATGGATGCGTTTAACCGGGTAATTGACATACTATATTCTTATTTCTTCCAACTACATCAAATCAGGTAACGTAGCGGTAACTTATAACTAATGGAATATAAAGTGGCCTCATTTCTTTTTGCATGAAAAAGGGAATTAAAGAAAAAGGGAATTAAAACGGTTTTCACATGACAATGTCACGTCATATTGATCAAACAAGGTCTGAGATTGGGGGTTAATAAAATGAAAACATTTCATGGTCTTCTGAAAGGACAGGTCATTTGGCAGCAACAATGAAGAAAAAAAACATTTAAATAGCTAAAAAAAACATGTCATGAGAACAGTGGAATCATCACTAGAATCATGAGGTCATCATCAAACCGAGCTCAGGGGATTCAACGAAGCGCAAAAAACACAAATTGTTTATAAAAATGTTGTTTGGAATAGTATATGCAGATCAGATGAGAATCATGTTGTTAAACATCGCGATATTGACAATATTAATTTTGATTACAGTAATTATTTTACCTGAGTTAGATACCTGTAGTCGTTTGAAACAACTAAAACATAAAATAAGAGAAACTGAGAAAGAGATGCATGGAAACTATGATCAGCAGTCCCTTCTCCACTGGTCACGTGAAGCGCAACGCTTTTACAGCACAGGCCGGTAAGACTCATTAAAGCATGCTCTCTCAAAATAAACTAAAACGTCCATTTGACTACCTCAAATATAAACTAGTCTCATCGTGTTGAAGGAGTTAATGGTTAGGCATGTCCCTCAGCCAAGTAGACAAGCCTGTAAACTTTGAAATTGTGATTCAGGTTTTTGTTTTTTTTAACGTCAACATTTTCACACCACAAAAAAGGAGGTGGAAATAAAAACCGACCGGTTAGCTAGACTATCGTTCCACCGAGTCGCCCCCCCCCCCCCCCCCCGAGTTGAGTTCACTCGGGGGCGCCTCAGAACAATCTGAGCGTGTGCGAGAGATAACAAGCCCTTCGACCGTATGTTCCAAGGGGGGGCGGGACTACAAATGCCTTAAAAGGACGTGGTCATGGACACAACAAACCTTCATACAGTACAGTGCAAGTCAATGTCTGTTTCACAAAAACAAAAAAAAGGGAGAGACTGGCTCTGGTGGAGTTTCACTCCGTTTACAAAGGGGTGGTGGGGGGGAGACAGACACGAGACAAAAACATCCACGCACACACAGATGCACGCGACCAGGCAGTTAATGGGTGAGATGATGAGACGACGACAACGAAGGCGACCGCTGCGTTGCCATGTTGGTTGGATGGCGAGTTGAATACTCTGGTTCTTTTATTACTTTATACTACATCTAGTCCGCCGGGGGGGGGAATGAGAGTGTTGTGGCGAGAGATCGCGGAACCAACACTAAATATTAAAGTAGCGTAGTTATGACATATGGTGTGTGGGAGCAGCTGCCAAAGGACCAGAGAGGAGATGATACAAGGTAGAGAGAGGGGAGGGGGGCGGGGGGGGAGGTAGGGGGTATCTAAGGGGGGGGAGGGAGAGGTCCTAGGAGGCATCGTCATGGATCTCCTCCAGCACTGCCAACAAGTGCTTCAGGCCGTAGATGTAGCCATGGTCCTGGCTGTCGCTGGGAAACACGTGGGCAAAGTCTATCATCCTCACCTCCACCTCCCCTCCCTTCCCCTCCGTCGGCCCCGTGTCCCTCCTCCCCCCACCGCCTCCCCCCTCCGTCTCACCTCCATCACTCGCTGCGCGCCGCTCCGCGTCCGCTTGCATCAGGACCACCACTCCGTTGCCGTTGGGCTGGAGCTGGATGTCCCCGCCCGCCGGGTCCGCCGCGGCCGGGGGAGCGGCGGGGTGGGCGGCGGCCATGGGCACGCCGCCGCCGATGTTGCCGCGGCGATGCCCCTTGGCGGCGTGGCGGTAATGCTGCGCGGCTTTCCTTTGGTTGTCGTACTGGTGGGCCAGGCTGAAGCCCGTAGTCCAGCCCTGGATGTTGTTATTGTTGTACTCGGACATTTCCTTCAGCACCCCCGAGTCCGACCTCCCCTCGTCCCGCCCCCCGCCCGTCGAGACCCCCGTGTCCCGGACGTCCCGGTCCTCCGCCGCCACCTCCGTCCCGGGCGCGGCCACGGGGGACAACGTGGGGGGGGAGGAGGAGGGGGAGGAGGGGGAAGGGTGGCCCTCGTACACGAAGAGGAGGGAGCTGGCGTAGAAGACCAGCTGCCTCTGGGACTGGAACCAGGCCAGGATGCGCCGCACGCGCCTCATGCTGGCCGACACCGCGTCCAGACGCAGCCCCGCGCCATTGTGGAAGAACTTGGAGAGGCCTGGGGGGGGGGGGCACAAGGGACACGTTGGCAAACATACGTCTCTCACGAGGAAGGATGTACCACAGCGTCGAGGATTAGGATTCAGATGGAGGAGCGGCCGCTTTGAGGTTACACCTGTGTACACGACTACACACGCATGGAGAGGAGTGCGTTCAGCTTAGCATTCTAATAAGTTAAAGATTAACTGATGGAGTCTAAGGGTGCGTGCATACCTGGTTCATATGGATATTGAATATGACTGTATTTAAAACCGTAGCTTCAAGTGGGACCTCATGACAGAAAGCTGTTAGTGAGGCTGGCTTTCATAGAGACTGACTTTCTATCTCTTTCGTACTCCAGGTCAGACCAGCAGCTACGTACCTTCTTTGACAGTGTCCTTCACCAGTCCCCTCCCGTAGTGCTGGTCGTACGTCTCGAAACTGTCATCGCACACCTTATAGACCTGACGGAAAACAAAAAGGAACAATAAGAACGGGATAAAAATCATAATATTTACAGCTGATTTATTATCGCTGTCTTCCATTAATGAGAAAACATAGACTGGAAAATTGTCTCCATCTACTGGGTACATAAATACAACACGCTCTAGTAAAGTTACTCCCCCGACACATTCCAGGAGAGTTAGTTCCTGTAGGAGAGATACCTCAAAACCATCACTTCTTAATAGAGTTACTTCCCCTAGTAGAATAACTTCCTGTAAGAGAAATACCTCAAACCAAACCTCTCTAGTAGAGTGACTTCCTCTGTAGGACTAGTTACTGTCACCAACACATTGTAGCAGAGCTACAGCCAACCAACAACACATGCTTGGAGCTCCATTCAAAAAGGCTTTGTTAGGGGGGGCCAAAAATACAGGCTAACGACGATAAATCCACTTGACACTCGTAGCTTTCCGGACGTCAGAACGACAGGCTGAACGTTCATAGTGAAAGTTAAATTGATAAGCTCTTACAAGCCATTTCACAATTGACCGTGACCTCTTTGACATCACACATGGGAGGGCCACCCAGATGCATGATGGGTAGCTGAGCCTACCTGTTGGTTTCAGTCAACTAGGTAAACTGATAGCTTAATTTGTCTCATTAATTTGGGCAGACGCGCCCATGTGTGATGTCACCAGAGGGTTAATTATAAAACAAAACTGCTCACTGTTAGTAACAGTGTATCGTGTCCTTATGCTCGTAAAACTCCTTAACTACAATCTACATCTTATTTAATGCACCCTTTCACGATCCTTATACTTTGACCTCCACTTTGCGTCAGAAACTCTTGTGGATCGTTTCTTTATCATTGGAACCCCTATGGGATCGGGTTAAAGACTAACCCCTGAATGAAGCGCATTGTTTATCGAGCAGCAATACAAACCACTGTTGCTCAACAGCCACAGACACCAAGGGTCTAGATTGACACCGCGGAACCAAGCCCCTTATTTACGATATGTTGGCAGAGGGTGTGGACCGAAGTTTCAACGAAAACGGCCATTTACACAGCTCTGAATGACCGCATGACAAAGGATCTGGATACAAGACAAACATGTTCAGCCCTTTCCAAGGACACTGGTGCGCTGGCTAGTTTCACGCATCGCTGCGAGCTCACTGCACAAAAGGTCATTGTAATGTCAACAAGAGTGGAGAAAATAGCCGTAGAATGAAACAAACTGTGCGTTGCACACATTTGAGAGTATGGTAACACATTTTAGTGTATGTTACACATTTTAGTTTACGGTAACACACTGTAGTGTACGGTAACACACTGTAGTGTACGGTAACACACTGTAGTGTACGGTAACACACCGAAGTGTATTTTTCGCACAGTCTAAAGTGCGGTGGCTGTAAGCAAGTTTCCCAACTGATCAACTTCCTGTTTTTGAATTTATTTTTTATTTTACTGATGACATTCATATTGCTGTCAAAATCGATTCAAAAGCACTAAAGAACTCCATGAGAAACAGATGAAGAACCACTCGAAATGATAACGAAACTATTGTGTGATCATTTCTAGTTGTGGCCCTGACACATGGTGTGTGTGTGTGTGTGTGTTTGAGGAATGATACAAGAACAAGTGGATGCTATGCTTGGTACTATGTGGCCACAGTGTTCAGCTGAAGAGGAACACATGACTCCACCGCAGGTAAATATTAACCTGAAATTAATCTGATATTCATACCTCCCACCAGGGGATGTGTTTTCATTGTGTCGCAACACATTAGGTGACATTCAGTTCTGAGAATTTGCTTATGGTTCAGAACGGCGTTGCAATACAGATTACGTGTGTGATTTATGACATATGAAAGAATGTGTGTCCGGTTCACAAGTGATCTGACTGCAATGTTCCATACTGATGTGTCAAATTAGCTTTAGGTATAGCTGCTGGGATACCAATACTATTTCCACCCACAAGGGCTGAAATTGACGTTATGGGGAACTTTTTCTGAAGATGATCATCTTTGCAGCCAAACATTTTTAAACTCAAAGCAGCTTCGGTACTGGCCTCTGTTAGTCAAGGCCAGTGGGGTCTGCGTTTAGAAGGGAGTTCAGATCCACCCATCTTGGTTTTCTGACTCATCCCACACAATGTTCGCCTTGATGTTATCTGCATAGAATCTTGGAGGGCCCAGTGTCAGG
The DNA here is from genome assembly GCA_900291075.1 of Melanogrammus aeglefinus. Classification (NCBI taxonomy): domain Eukaryota; kingdom Metazoa; phylum Chordata; class Actinopteri; order Gadiformes; family Gadidae; genus Melanogrammus; species Melanogrammus aeglefinus. The sequence goes on from OLKM01001510.1 coordinate 23,520, forward strand.
AAATAAGTTGGTTGGGGCCTGCGTTTCTCTGTTTCCTCCGCAATCATGTGGTTATATATTAACTCGATCATTCTGTCAAGTACTTTTCAGCCCACGTTAACAAAACAGATCCAATATGGGATTCCAACAGTGTCATCACAAAAAGTTAATGAACTACAAATGTCTCCATGTGCGGGGCGATGGGGACTACATTTCCCACTCACCCTCATGCCAAGGAGCAGGAAGCCGATGTCCTCCATCAGCGGGTACTTCCAGATCTGCATCTCTCTCTTCTCCTGCGAGGCGAAGGGGTCATAGCTCTGCTGGCCCAGCTTCACATCCATGATGCACGGCTTGGTGAAGCGCCGCGTCACGTCCTCCAGCTTCAGGTACAGGTCTGAATCACACAGCGAGAGAGGGGGAGAGAGAAAGAGGGCAAGAGAGGAAGATAGAGAAAGGGCAAGAGAACAAGAGGGCAAGAGAGCGAGGGCCAGAGAGAGAGGGCCAGAGAGAGAGGGCCAGAGAGAGCGACAGAGTGCTTGTTTTACATATTGTATGATGTTGTATGCGTTTGTCCCTTATCAGTCAGGGACAATGCACAGAACATTAGGATTTGAAAACATGACAGATGTACTGAACGCAGGGCTTCTAGCCTAGCTTCTAGGCTTTGCTACTTTAAAAAATGACACAAAACTAAACATTATGTATAAGGGGAAATACCACACAGCTAGGTGGAGATGCTGTTTCATGGTACACATATGAAAGAGGAATTGGTGGTTAGCACATAGTTATAGATTTGGGAATAAGCCAATTGCAACAATCAACAAAGAAAATGACCTAGACTAAAAGTTGGCTTGTTTTGGGACATTTCACACTTTAGATGAGACACACGCATCAAACACACAAACACCCAGTGTTACCGTTAGGGCTGTCTGGGGAGCAGCAGGTGCCATAGTATTTTGGCAGGTGATTCTGGAGCTCCACCATACACGGATCATAGCAATCCTTAGCATACACCTGGGGAACACACACACACACACACACACACACACACACACACACACACACACACACACACACACACACACACACACACACACACACACACACACACACACACAGTGTGTCAGTTCTGCGTTTTTCCTTTATAGAGTGACTTTGCTTTGCCAGAGACTGAATTGGAGATTGGACAGTGACGACCTATAAAGCTAAAAAAAGAAGCAGAAATAAAAGACTAGAGGTGCAGCTTCTACATTGTTCTGGAGCCACGCTTTAACACCCCTGCATGTTGGCATGCAAAGTCAAAATGACCATGAAGGGTACGGATCGACCTTCAAGTTCCTAGGAACTGGAGGAGGAAGAACTAGACCGTGACACAGCTATGCTAAATATCTTTGAACCGGTTTGCTAGTCTCAGTCACTATAATGATAATCATGGCATTCAGTGTTAGGCTTAGACAGCAGGGGAGTTAAAATAGCTGCATCCATAGGATTCAAATATTGGACATTGCAATAATGCAAGTCATAATAAGTCATTGATTGTCTTCCATTGGCAACCACATATATTAGTATAGTCATGCGTTGCCAAGTTATAAATCTATAACTTATAAAGCTATAAATCCTTATTTTAGAGCTTACTTTTTTTTCGGCCCTAATGACATTATTGATATTTTATGAAACTCTTTTGGATTATTGACCTAGTAAAACGATCTAGCGGAAACTTGCACTACTAAATAAGCTGGTGGATTATTGCACTATCCTGTCTTGCCTATGGTCTAAGAATACAATACAATACCAGCGGCCAGCAGAGAAAAGTGTGTGTTGTTCTGTAGATCCGGGGTGCTGCTGAGGCAGACTGACCCGCTAAGCCCTGAAGCAACACGCAGCAGCAGCGCTCCGCCTGTTGTCTGTGACGTGGGGTACAACGCCAATGTGAATGCCACGCATATGCGGGTGCATCCTATGGGGGAACTGCGAGTGTAGCAATGTGCCGTCAGGTCGTTTAACAAGCGGTGTGCGTGAACCTGTACATGGTGTGTAAAAGGTGCGTGTTTCAACGTATAATGTTCTTGTACGAGTGTTAATACATTATGTTTGCTAGGCAAATAAATCAAGTCACACACACACACAGTGATATTGAAACAGTTGTATATCACTGGTAGCCAAAGTCCACCTAACCCCACCCCACCCCTGCTGTGCATGTGCGTGCGCGTGCGTGCGTGTGTGTCCTTGCTTCAATTACCTTGGTGTAAAACTGCATCTCTCGGGGACCCCTTGGTGGCGGCTGAAGCTGTTTCAGGACTGTTCCATCCGGGTGCTGTAAAATACCTGCCGCCAAAACGGGGATAAATATTAGGCAAATCATTTTAAAAAGACACGTCTGCGCGGGTGCGTGTGTTTACATGTGATGGCATACACACAGCATGGCTTTAACTGCACATTCCCTTCATGACATCTAGCACTCGATGAAGTGTTAAATCCAATTGCTCACAGCCATTAATATCATTAATCAATCCATCACTGAGACGATTGCATTATGCTTAAAGCAAACTACAACAACTCAACACTCATGAGCCATCGTAGACCTGTGGATTACTTCCCCTTCATTCCGCACATGTACAGGTAGACGTGACCGGTCCAGGGCACCCAGAGCATCACATCATAGTGCGGTACATCGGTAGTGACACATTGATAAACCTTGAAAACAAAACTGCAAGCAGGTGCGATCTGAATCTTTACACGGTAACACAGCAGACCTTCGAAATGGTTTGCAGTCAATCTGACCAGGTAAAGCCTTGAGTGTGAATTTAGACCTGACCATGGGGTGTGACTGGACTCCAGATAGCAGCGTTCAATACAATACATCGTCTTTTCAGCTTAATATTCCTGACGCTGTCGTTGGGACGAGAGTAGCCGAGGTAGAGGACGGATACGGCCCTGAGGGATTACAAATGTACGCTGTACTGCCGTTATATAATGCCCACAACATTATCACAGAGAACTTCCTACTGCCGCGACCACTGTCAGGCTAAAGTGTATCCATGCCCCATTTCTAGCAACACTTTCCCCACACCGTGGAAACAAGATCTCCGTCTTCTCTTCTCTCTATCACTTGGACAGACATTTATCAATTTGGGCGCGTGTGTGTGTGTG
>OLKM01001510.1:27201-77481 GCA_900291075.1 Melanogrammus aeglefinus
ACCGTTCAGATTCAACCGGGTTGCTTTCCACACTATTACATGTACACAGCATTTATTATACTGTTAGTCTTTTGAGCTGCAGAGTGAGACAATTGAGCAGCCAAGCATTTGTTTTAAGATGTAACCCTGAAATAATTCACCTAAACAATGATCAAATTCGACCCCCTATTGGCTGGTGGTAGGTGTTCATTTTGGACCTCGAAATTTAGTAAATCAGTCTAATGTTGGCAAATCAGTATGTTTGAAAATCTGATTTCAACCGGTTCCAAAAGAATCTGCGTTGAAGGCAAATCAGGTCTGGGATAGTGACATCAGACCATGACCATATAGGGAGGCATATCCGTCCGACGTTTCGGCGGCTCGCTCGCTTAACAAATTCATGACTGCATTTTGAGCCATGGAAATAATGTACTACAGAGACAGTATTTTATAAGAATTCCCTTGTCCTGGGCTTGTCTATTGCTGCATCCTGGATAATAATGGATCAACTAGGCTAGAAGGATACAGCTAATCAACCATACTGGTTTCTGAACTCTCCCAGTTAAGGTCTACTGATTAGGAACTAAGAACTTCATCCTGATCATTAGGGAGCAGCAATTCCTCAAAATTACGCAGGGATTTTCGAATATATTTAGAAATTAAAACGCAACAGGCTGGTCCTGACAACAACACAGCTGGATAATTTAAACCAACCTACCAACTGGGCAAGGGTTGGAATAGTTACCATGAACAAGAACGTGCGATATCGGTTGTTCAGAAAGACAACTCGGTGTGACAGTGGAGGTGCGGAACGTTAATTTATCTCAGCAAAAGTTACTGATTGACCCACCAGGGTGAGCTTTGTACCGGCATCCAATCAATGTCACACATGATACCATTGCATTGGTAGTGGCTCCGGTAGGAGTCGATGAACGGCCTTAAAAGAAAGAACACGTCAATGCATACAAGTATGTTTAGTTATTAGAATGCCCTAGATCCAATGTCAAAACGACAGGAGAAGAGAGCGTGCGGACATGGCAGGTGTTATGGAGAATGTTGTTCTGGTTTGGAGAAGTCATCCGAGCTGGTGTGTCAGTGTGTTCACTCACCTACTTTGTCCACGCCATACTTGTGACCCGCCACCTGATGGGACAGCGGCACGCAGCCGCTGAGGTGCGACGCGCCCTGAGGGAGACCCGTCTCCTCCACAGGGGGTCCTGAAGAGGGACGCGGGCTGAGATTTACCCCAAGTGTCGGGCTAGAGTTTAGTTCCAGTCTGCCCAGGGATAAAGACGAATCCATGCTGGCCTAAAGGTGGCTTTATGGCGTTCATGCAAAATATAGTCTTCACACAACAAAAAATAAAAAATAATAAAAAATAATTGCAACTGTGGAACTTTGTGGATTCACATATTGCTTTTAGGTAAGAGAATCAACCACAAGGTAGTTGTGTAAGTCCTCGTCCAGCAGTCGAGGAGCCTTCATGGGTTCCCTCCGGGTCCGAAGCACAGACCCACGGTGTGTGTGTTGAGCGACGGGGAGCCCACCGATTCGACACCGGTGAGAGCGGCGAGGGAGGACATCCAAAGCAATGCTGATTCAATGATTCTCATATCTTGAACAGCAGCATAAATACACGGTAGCCACATCCCACTTCCTCGCTTTTAAGAGCCGTAAACACCCCTCTCCCTTCATCCTCAGTGGAGATCTGCCCAGCTCTCGCTTGATGACACGGATATCCTGGCAGTCATTAGTGGAAACAAGGGAGATTACCTTCCAATCACTGTCCGAAACGCAAGCAACTTTATTTATTCCAGTTTCGATGGCTATCTCGAGCATTATCACATCAGGCACCGAGAGTCCCGAACCCCCCCCAAGTCTCCCAACTGTTCCTCCCGACTCTCATGACATCAGTCTGTCGTGCACCATTAATCCTCGAGCGCTGTGCGTTAAAAATACGCTGTAAAGTGTGCGTTGTCATGTTCAAAACCATCACAAAATACCATGTTGGCAGAACGGAGGTCAATGGCTGCAGACGTAACGAGCTGAGCCTCCTACACTTGCGACACGCTGTTTCGACACTGTCGTAAAAGTCGATCATTTATGGCAAATATTAATTCGATACATCACGTGACGTCACGTCCATGTACTCTGCATCTTTATGCAAATAAAAGTATCCATTCAATCTTTATCGTTTTCAGTGTCGTGGACTCCACTATACAGCATGTGCGTGTCCCACAACCTAATCTAGGCCTTCGTGGTTCAAAACACGACGTCATCGACGTCACTCTTCCCCCATCATGATTATGAGAAGTTACGAATAAGGAGTAGGCCTAGATACATTAATGATTCAGCAGTTTAATTAAACGACATAAAAAATGAAATATCAACCGAGATCAGGCTCTTCGTTGTATTGGTTCCCAGCCCTTCCCAAAAGGAATGGAAACAAATTGTAGCAATTATCTGTTGGAAAGATCAGCTATTATAATAATTTGCCTAAATGAACAGTAAACATCTGTTTACAGCAGAAGGGAATTCTGTTGTAATAATCATTGTGTCATTCCTCTCTTAATTTTCCATAGACTGTGCAAGCATTTGAAGAATTATTTTATTAAGATTAAAATTGCCAGAAACAGAACATTCGAAAAAAATAGCATTTATTTTAACATATATGAATGACCCATCCATGTTGACTGAAAAATATATAGGATGATTGTTATTGTATGTATTTTCAACATGCATTATGCATTTGGTACACAATACATTCATTAAATGTTGTTCAACGTTCAACATATAAAAGCGAGTGTTCCATCTGAAAGATGGATGATAATTGACTAGAGAGAACTCTAAGTATAACATTATAAAGATTATTTGACCTGTCTTGGAAAAGTCCATTGGTTGCCGTTGCCTCATGGAAATCCTATTAAAAAAATCACTGTAGGCCTATTACATATATGACATGCATATACTTCCTGTAAACGTCCATTGACATATACTGTATCTATAGTCCCTTTAGTAAATCATTTTTAAGTTATCCAAAGGGGTCCTTTAAGTTTAGGCCTACAATAACCTCGTTCCCTGGCGTTCTCGTGTCAACACAGAACGCCTGGAACGAGATGCTCCTGTAAAGATGGGTGCTTACAAAGGAGATGACACTAGGTAGAGCTCTAACATCGGTGGATGCTGATTGACTATGTTGTACCATAGAGTAAATGTTGACTGAAGAAGAAGTTATTAAAAAACGGCTGGCACGGGTTCTATTCACGATGTCTTATTTATAGATTAATAAGAACATTACATGGTACCAGGAGTGGGGTCAAGAATAAGAAGCAACACAACATGATGGATGCAATGAAACCGCCAAGTCCGCTGAAGTTGACTGGAAACGTAGATGCAATTTGGAGGGCTTTCAAACAGCAGTTTCTGCTGTATATTGCAGCTGTTGGAGTGGATCGACGGGCAGATGAAAGAAAAATAGCCATGCTGCTAACCGTCGCCGGCACAGAAGCAATAGAGGTCTTCAACACTTTTGTGTATGCTCAACCTGAGGACAAAGACAAGTTTGATGAAGTCTTGAAGAAATTTGACGAGCACTGTCTATCAAAGAAAAATGAAACGTACGAGAGACACGTCTTTCGCTCACGCCTACAGCACCAGGGTGAGTCTTTTGATACTTTTCTTACCGACCTCAAGATTAAATCTCAGTCCTGTAATTTTGGTGATCTCAGAGACTCCATGATAAGAGACCAAATAGTGTTTGGAACAAATGAGAAGAGGCTCCGAGAGAAACTCTTCAGAGAAACAGAACTCACGTTGGACAGCGCTATAAAAATATGTCAAGCCAGTGAGCTAGCACGACAACATGTGCTGACTTTCAGAGAGCCTACTCATGGAGCAGTGCGCGAAGAAGACTAGCAGTGAACGCCGTGGCAACAAAAGGAAAGCCGTGGAGCAAATTTAAAAACATTGATAACAGGGTTAAAACCAGTGAAAAAGAAATGTTCACCTGCAAGAGATGTGGCGAGAAACATAGACCGAGACAATGTCCTGCCTATGGAAAAACATGTGCAAAATGTAAAGGACAAAATCATTATGCAAGAATGTGTCTCTCTAAGAAGAAAAGACAGGGTGTACACACAGTGCAGGAAGACACAGATGACAGCGATGATTTGAGTGACACATTTTTCATTAAAATGGTGTCACATGATGTCACTTTTCAGTCCTCAGAAATAAACAATACAGATTAAACTGTAAGTACAGTCTCAGATGATAAATGGACTGCTCCAATGTTAGTCAATGGGACAATTGTAACATTTAAAATTGACACAGGGTCTAAAGCTAACTTGATCAGTGAGAAGGATTTCAACACACTGACTGAAAAGCCTAAACGTTTCACAGAGAACGTCACACCTCTGAAGGCTTATAATAACCAGCCAATACAAACAAAAGGTGCATACAGACTTAAAGTGACTGTGAAAGGCAAACGGCATAACATGCTGTTCATCGTTGTCCCTGATGGACACGAGTCACTCTTAGGAGACAAAGCATCTGAGGACCTAGGACTAGTAAAGAGGATCTATCAGATAAACACTGACAGCCTGACAGTGGTCAAACAAGGCAAACAACTGGAACACCAACAGTGTGAGGGAAGTTCAAACATTGTCAATGAATTCTCTTCGGTCTTCAAAGGACATGGGACATTACCTTACACTTACAAAATTCAACTCAAGGATGATGCCGTGCCTGTAGTGCATGCCCCAAGGAGAGTGCCTGCACCGCTCAGGGCTGGATTGAAAAAAGAACTTGAGAGAATGACTCAAATGGGTGTCATTGAGCGAGTGGAAGAGCCCACAGATTGGGTGAACTCCATTACTTGTGTCAAGAAAAAGAACACAGGTGCTCTAAGAGTCTGCCTTGATCCCAAAGATCTAAATGAAAATATTAGAAGAGAGCATTATCAGATTCCAAAAAGAGAAGAGATAATGAGTGAAATGGCTGGTGCTAAGCTTTTTAAGCAAACTAGATGCTTCACATGGGTTTTGGCAGCTGAGGCTGGACCCAGAAAACAGCAAGTACACTACCTTTAACACACCATTTGGGCGTTACTGTTTCTTGAGGCTCCCGTTTGGCATTAAATAACCGCCAGAGATGTTCCACAGAGCTATGGAGTCCATAATAGAGTGTCTGGAAGGCACCAGAGTATATAGATGACCTGGTTGTCTGGGGAAAGACAAGACAACAACATGATGAAAGACTGGAGAAACTCTTACAGAGAGTCAAAAAGAGTGGACTAAAACTGAATAGAGACAAGTGCCTCTTTGGAGTCACAGAGATGACCTTCTTGGGAGACAAGGTCACAAGTGAAGGGGTGGAACCTGACCAGCCAAAAGTACAAGCGATATTGAACATGCCTGCCCCCACTGACAAAAAAGGTGTCTTGAGAGCCATGGGAATGATCAACTTCCTGGGAAAATTCATTCCTAATCTTCCCTCCAAGACAGCATGTCACACGGAATTGCTACAGCACAACACAGTGTTTAATTGGACTGCTCGACATGAGAAAACAATTAAAGGACACTGTAACTACGGAGCCAGTCCTCACATTCTTTGACACATCAAAACCAACAAAAATCTCCACAGATGCCTCAAAAGATGGCTTGAGAGCTGCGCTGCTCCAAATGAACGGAGACAAATGGCAACCTGTAGCATATGCGTCTAGATCAATGACAGAAACCGAGCAACGCTATGCTCAGATAGAAAAAGAGACTTTGGGTCTAGTGTTTGGCTGCGGAAAGTTTCACAGTTATGTGCATGGATTACCAACCTTTACGGCAGAGACTGACCACAAACCTCTCATCTCTATCAGAAAAAAAAAACCTCAATGACATGTCACCCAGAATTCAGCGCATGATGTTAGCATTGCAGCGTTATGACTTTGACCTGATTTACACACCGGGAAAATATATTGTGCTGGCAGATGCTTTATCACGAGCGCCAGCACCAAGCAGTGACATGTTGGTCAGCCCTACAACTGAGGATGCTGAAACACACATAAACATGGTGACTGCTTCGCTCCCAACGTCGGATGTCATGTTGCAGCAAATCGTACAGGAGACGGTGAAAGACCCTTCGCTGCAGAAAGTGTCCCACCACATCCAAAATGGCTGGTCAAGAGGAGTCTGTCCGGCGTTCTACTCGGTCCGTGCAGACTTGTGTGTGGCTAATGGGCTGGTGCTGAGACAAAACAGGATTGTCATCCCACAATCCATGCGCCAGGGTATGCTTCAGAGTATCCACGAGGGACATCTGGGCGTGGAGAAATGTAAGAGGAGGGCGAGAGAGGCAGTTTACTGGCCGGGCATCAACAAGGATATTGAGGAGATGATACAAAAATGTGAAACATGTCTCAAACATCATTACATAAAGAAAAGCAGCCGATGCTGATAGCAGACCTACCAACTGCACCATGGCAAAAGGTAGGCACGGATTTGTTTCATCTGCAAGGCAAGGACTATCTTCTGGTGATTGACTACTATTCTAACTATCCGGAAGTTGCACAGCTTTCCAGTACATCAGCACAGTCCGTCATCCCACACTTGAAAGGTTTTTTCACCAGACATAGAATTCCACAATGTGTCGTCAGTGATAATGGTCCACAGTATGTTTGTGGTGAATTTAGAGAATTTGCAATGTAATATGGATTTCAACATGTCACCTCTAGCCCCTTGTATCCACAAGCCAATGGACAGGCTGAAAAAGGGGTACAAATATATATATAATATATAATATAAAAAGACTGTTGAAAAAAAAAGAGACAGTAAGACTGACTCTTACCTTGCTTTGCTAAGCTACAGGGCTTCAAATCTGGAGTGTGGAGCATCCCCTGCTGAGCTACTCATGCGTCTCAAGCTGCGCACCACACTCCCACACATTAAAAACAACAAAGATGACCAACACAACAACAAGCTGGTTGACAAAAGGATGAGGCTCAAGCACAGACAGAAAATGAACTATGACAAACCGGCAAGGAGTCTGGAACCTCTTCAGGAAAGGGATGTTGTGAAGATTGAGGGCCCTGACTGCTGGGACAGGAAAGCAATAGTTCTCAGTGAAGTAGGACCCAGGTCGTTAGTTTGTTAAGACAGAGAATGGACAAGTGTTAAGGAGAAACAGGAGGAGTCTGCTAAAGGCTCAGGGCATTGAACATCAAGCCGAGGACACTGGATCTGAACAACAAGAGACTGGTACACCAGATGTTCACCACAGTGAGCAACCTTCACCCTTTCCAATGACTGAGACACTTAGAAGGTCTACCAGATCAAGAAAACCACCTGAGAGGCTCATAGAACAAGGGTGAACTTTTCGACTAAGAAGCTAGGACAGAAAGTTAACAATGGCACTGTTAAAAAAAGTTTTAATAATTGTTCAGACTTATCATATCTGCTGTTATAATGTGTTATTGAATGAGTTGAAAAAAAAAAGAGCAGAGTTATAATGTATTCGATGTTCAGGGAAATTTAGGCTATGAGCTAGAATTTATTTTATTTGCACTGTTAGGACATTTGGTTACAGAGAAAAGTGCTAAGGAATATAGTTTGTTATTTGACATGTTGAAGGTCACTCAGACTCAGACAGTTATTTAAGAGTTGTATTTAATGTCATACTTACCTGTTTGGAAGGGGGATGTAATGATGGGTGCTTACAAAGGAGCTGACACTAGGTAGAGCTCTAAACATCGGTGGATGCTGATTGACTATGTTGTACCATAGAGAAAATGTTGACTGAAGAAGAAGTTATTAAAAAACGGCTGGCACGGGTTCTATTCACGATGTCTTATTTATAGATTAATAAGAACATTACAGCTTCAAAGGAGCGTTATGGAGAGGACGACGGCGACTTTCAGTTATGTGAGTTTTGCGGCGAATGGCGGGAGAGGGAGGGACTTCTGAGAGATGGATATCCGTTTCCGTTAAACATTTCGAATATTGCTTCGTCCGTCGTCAACCATTTGGTCAAAACTCGATGATAATTATCTTTGTTGTTGTGGCTTTTGTTATAATTGTTATTCTAATTTTTCAGATGTTCTTATTATCCTCGCTCAGGGGACTTTTAACTTGCGTACACAGCGCGCAGGAAGTAAGAAACCAGAAAATGCGCTGAGGTAGACCGGGATAACGCTACAAGTCAATACCCTCTCTCAGCCTTATTTCTAACTCTATTTCCACTGCCCCCACCCCGTTTCAAGGGTTCAACCGTAAACAGGAGAATGCGGAAACCAGAAAGGTCTTCTTAAAAAGATAAACATACACCGTTAAGGTAGAAACGAGGAGGGTCCTGCTGAACACATAAGACACCCTGCTACGGTAGCCTTCCAGAAATATTCCCCTCTCCAGTGCAGTTAGTTACAGATAGGCAGACTGCGACGACACGGTTGTCGAAGTCGGTCATCATGGCAATGAAAAGAATAAAGAGGGTAAGTTTTGCTACAAATCTACCACAGAGGCATCTCCCAGTACTGTGGCCGCTGCATTAGCTATTTCTTTAGCATATTTGTTTGTTAAACGCCTTTCGTTGCTGCCTCGTCAGTCGAAATCACATTTGTTGTAGGCTACTTGATCGTGTTTCCTGTGTTGGTCGTTATCATGTTTCCCCGATACGCGTCTCAAAGTGTCGTGGTGAATGACGACTGACTATTTAAAGTTTGGACCTAGCCTTGATCATCAGTGATGTAATCACTATGACACACGCAAGTCGCAGTTTCTTCTATCTCTGTAACTCGCACACATCGTCACGATGTGTGTGTTGTGATGTATCTGTGTGTTCTTCAGCTCCATGGGACGGTACATGTACCCTTGGAGGTTGGATTGGGTTCGCGTTGTTAATGTGCCTGTTGTTTGGTTTCGCTTCTTATCTGACCTGACTTCCTCCTTATTACGTCCCATCCAGATCCTATCGGTGCGTTCAGTACATTGAAGATGCTCACTCGTTTTACATGATTTCAGAACACCGTCATAGGGTGTTTTATCAGTTTGTGGCAAATCATCTGAGTTGAAGTTAGGGACAAGTATGAGTCACAGGGTCTGCAAAAATATGTTAAATCGACAGCCTCATACGTAGATAAGAAGATGTCAAATAGTTGCCTGCTTTTTAAATAAAAGTTAATATCTGTTCAATATTTTCTAACACTTTATTTCTTTATAACCCTAATTCATTTATCCTGTTGTGTGTGATTATTAAGGAGCTGGACGAATTAAAGAAAGATCCTCCAGCACAGTGTTCTGCTGGACTAGCTGCGGACGACTGTAAGCACATCTCCGGACTTTGTATTGTGTTACTTAACTAGGTCTTGTCTCAGATAAACATAACCTGCATACATGCATACATACATACATGCATACATACATACATGCATAAATACATACATACATACATACATACATACATACATACATACATACATACATACATACATACATACATACATACATACATACATACATACATACATACAAGATATGTATGTATAACATCTCGTTATCTACAGTCTCTCATTATCTGCTCTCTCTCTCATTATCTTCTGTCTCTCTCTTGCTCTCATGGTCTACTCTCTCTCGTTATCTTCTCCCTTCATTTTCTCATACACACATACACACATACACACACACATACAGTGAGGGAGGCATCTGTAGTAACTAGTCAGGTGCCTCAAAAAAGGCAAAGAATGACCTATAAACCTATTAAAAGTTCTAAAAATGAATAATGGGGATTTTGTGATTTACATTGTCTCTCCCGTGCCTCCCCCCCCCCCTCTCTCTCTCTCTCTCTGACCTAGTGTTTCATTGGCAGGCAACCATAATGGGCCCAGTAAGTGTGTGTTTTATTTACCCATCATCAGTGGCAGCTGGTGAATTTTATTTTAGGGGGGGCAGAAAGTTTGTAAACCAAACCCCTGTAGGGGGGTCTGGGACCCTCCTCCCCCCGAAGATTTTTTTGTGTTTTACATATGAATGCACCAGAAGCATTCTGGTGCATTCTGACAAAATAATAAAGACAAAATAGAACATTTCCTTACAAAGACGAATGGAGCCGGGGAACTAAGTTTTTACTTAATTTATTTGCCTTGTAGAATTCAGCAAGATTAAAAGTGCAAATACATCAATAATAATTGGGAATTATACACAAGTTAACATTCTCTCTCTGTCTCTATCTGTATGTGTGTTTGTGAGAGAGTGAGAGAATGTGATTCTAAAAGGGGTGAGTGTGTTACGGACAATCTATTGTGTTGGTAACTTCACTCATAAATCTATCTACAGTTAAGTATGCATTTAGACAAATACGATAAAATATCAATATAATATGCGCAACCTTTTATGTGTGGTTGTTCAAGTTGTTGTTCAACTGAAGGCATGATGCCACCATAGGTTTGCAGAGAACTATACTGAAGGCATGATGTCACCATAGGTTTGCAGAGAACTCTATACAATATACACACTGAAGGCATGATGCCACCATAGGTTTGCAGAGAACTATATACAATATACACACTGAAACGACGCTGAAGTTGGCATCCGATTCGCAGCAGCCGATTCGGCAATTGCTGGTCCACGTTAAAACGGTCGTGATTGAAGACCACCTAGAATCTTCAAATCGGTCCTGATTGAAAACCACTACACCTAGACTCTTCAAATCGGGACTAAATGATCACAGTGAGGCTATACATTATGTAAAACATAGTTTCAGATTTGTGAAACCTTTACCCTTTCTGTGAAAATGCAATAAAGGCACATTTTAATGCTTTTTAGGGGTCCAGACCGCATTAGAACTGATCCTGATTGATAACCACTACACCTAGACTCTTCAAATCTTGACTAAATTATCACAGTGAGGCTATACATTATTTAAAACATAGTTTTGGATTTTTGAAACCTTTTTTCCATTTGTGAAAATGCAATACAGGCTCATTTTAATGCTTTTTAGGGGTCCAGACTGCATTAGAACGGGTCCTAATTGAAAACCACTACACCTAGACTCTTCAAATCTGGACTAAATGATCACAGTGAGGCTATACATTATATAAAACATAGTTTCAGATTTGTGAAACCTTTACCCTACTTGTGAAAATGCAATAAAGGCTAATTTTAATGCTTATTAGGGGTCCAGACCGCATTAGAACGGATCCTGATAGAAAACCACTACACCTAGACTCTTCAGATCTGGACTACATTATCACAGTGAGGCTATACATTATATAAAACATAGTTTCAGATTTGTGAAACTTTTTTAATTTGAGGTAATTAACGTCACATGTTGTAACTGATTACACATTTAATTATTATTTTTAAATGGCTAATTGTTAAATGGCTAAATAGTGGTTCTGAAATATATTTTATGAATGCAGACTTAAATGAGTGTGCTGGTCAAATTGCATATCGTTTAGTCACGTAGTGTTCACCTGTTGGATAATAAAAAGCCGGCGGTGCTGAAGAGAGGATGGAAAAATGACAAAACTATGTGAAAGCTAACTCTCCTGAACATTGACATCAAGGTGCACACGGTATGTTTGTTTATTTTTTTAGATTTACAATATTTTTTTGTATTTGTGTACTTTGTATTTCTGTTTGTGTATTTATTTCGTTTTTTCACAGTGACGTTGCTGGAACCAATTAAGGAAGAAAAAACGTCAACGAACATCAGTGAAGCGTCGTTCATATGTCATAATACGTTTGGGAGCAGTTATACCTACCCTACCAAACTATAGTGTCTTTCTAGAAAATAGAATAGAAAGCCTTTTATTGTCATTGCACGAGTCAAGTTCAACAACATTTTTTGTAAGCTTTCCCAATTGGTGCATTCGAGAAAATAAATAAATATATAAATAGAACAAGAACAACAGTATAAAATAGAAATGTAAATAATGTAAAATAAATAAAGTAAAATAAAGCAGTGGGAGGTTAGGGGGGGTCAGTGCATGTGTGTGTTCAGGGTGGATACAGCTTTTGGGAAGAAGCTGTCTCTGAACCGTGAAGACCTGGTTCTGATGGACCTATAGCGCCTGCCAGAGGGCATCAGGTCGAACAGGTGAAAGCCAGGGTGTGAGCTGTCCTTTATGATTCTCTCCGCTCTGCTGAGGCAGCGGGAGATGTATATGTCCTTCAGGGAGGGGAGGGGGCAGCCAGTCATCCTCTGTGCGGTGTTAATACGCTGGAGTTTCTTCCGCTCTGCCTCAGTGCACTGTGAAAACCACACTGAGATACAGAACGTCAGAACACTCTCAATGGTGGAGCGGTAGAAGGTCACCAGCAGCTTCTCTCCCACGTTGTTCCTCCTGAGCACCCTGAGGAAGGGAAGCCGCTGCTGGGCCTTCTTGACGACCGCCGCCGTGTTGGCAGTCCAGGAGAGGCCAGCAGAGATCATGGTGCCCAGGAAGCGGAAGGTGTGGACTCTACACAGTCACCGTCGATGTAGAGGGAAGCCGGGGTCTGCTCTGCTTTTTCTGAAGTCCAGGATGATCTCCTTAGTTTTTGTGGTGTTCTACCTATACACCTGCGTTCAGGTAAGAGCAGAGTGTCACTCAATGGGATGAGAATCAGCACCTCTAAGTCCGAGGCCATGGTTCTCGACCGGAAAAAGGTGGCTTGCACCCTCCAGGTCGGGGGAGAGTTCCTGCCTCAGGTGGAGAAGTTTAAGTATCTCGGGGTCTTGTTCACGAGTGAGGGGAGAACGGAGCGCGAGATCGACAGGCGGATCGGTGCGGCGGCCGCAGTAATGCGGTCATTGTATCGGTCCGTCGTGGTGAAGAAGGAGCTGAGCCGAAAGGCAAAGCTCTCGATTTACCGGTCGATCTACGTTCCCACCCTCACCTATGGTCATGAACTCTGGGTCATGACCGAAAGAACGGGGTCCCGGATACAAGCGGCCGAAATGAGTTTCCTCCGCAGGGTGGCGGGGCACTCCCTTAGAGATAGGGTGGGGAGCTCTGTCACCCGGGAGGAGCTCGGAGTAGAGCCGCTGCTCCTCCACATCGAGAGGAGCCAGCTGAGGTGGCTCGGGCACCTGTATAGGATGCCCCCTGGACGCCTCCCTCGTGAGGTGTTCCGGGCATGTCCCACCGGGAGGAGGCCCCGAGGAAGACCCAGGACACGCTGGAGTGACTACGTCACTCGGCTGGCCTGGGAACGCCTTGGGGTCCCCCCGGAAGAGCTGGAGGAAGTGTCCGGGGAGAGGGAAGTCTGGGGATCCCTCCTCCGACTGCTGCCCCCGCGACCCGACTCCGGATTAAGCGGATGACAATGGATGGATGGATGGATATTTTTATTATTTTTAGGAAACCAAACAAACCATTTTCTGAACAAAGACTTAAATCAGTGCCATATTATTGATAATGAGTCTGCTCATGTCCTTCCACTGTCTTTTAGTATGGTCACAGTGCGACATCACTTCACCAAGGCTAACCCTAAACAGAGAAATCGAAATTACGTTTCTCTCCAACCCACTTTGCAATGAGTACAAAAGCATAAAATTAGATAATAAAAAAAGGTAAATAAATTGAAATGTGCAATCATTATTATACAATACGTTGTGAAGCGACATTCATAAGCTACAACAAAGTTCAAGTTCTGAAATTCGTGATTCAGTGTTGAGGGTAACGCGTTACAGTAACAATATGGGTAACGATGTAAAGTAATGCATTACATTTAAAATATCGGTAACTACACTACTTTACTAGACTATCGTAACGCGCTTTCCTGCGTTACCCAAGCCGTGTTTGCCTGTGTGTAAAGTTATGATCTGTTTAAGTGCGTTTGCAGGGTCGGGTAAATAGCTGGTGGCTCTGCTACCACATGTTGAGAGGGCTATAGCGCCAGCTAGCGTAGCGGTACAATTTACAGAAGTAACTAGTAATAAGTAACTAATTACTTTTTTTTGTAATTTGTAACTACCCCAACACATGTAAGCTTCATGGTTTCAAAAAAGAGTCCCTCTGAATTTTTCGCAAATCGCACCCTGCTTAGGCTACTCTACCATGTTTTACAAATTAAACAGAGATTGGGCTATAAGTATAAAACTTACCAAGTCATTGCAGACCAGTATAGCTATATGGTCTAAACTTAAGGAACAATTAAAGCTAGGGTCTACTATGCTGAAGAGCTAGCATGATTTGGAATTAGCTTCTCCTTTGAGTTCCGTCTAACCTCTCCCCCACCGCCCCGCCCCCCCCCCCCCCCTCCCCCCCCCCACACACACACACACATTCAATGCACACACAAACTGATATCGGTATGTATAAATGTAAAATAAATCCATAAACAAAAATAAGTTTCCTTTATTGCATTTATGCCTTTATTGCATTTTCACAAATAGGGTAAAGGTTTCACAAATCTGAAACTATGTTTTACATAATGTATAGCCTCACTGTGATCATTTAGTCCAGAGTCTAGGTGTAGTGGTTTTCAATCAGGATCAGTTCTAATGCAGTCGGACCCCTAAAAAGCATTAAAATGAGCCTGTATTGCATTTTCACAAATAGAAAAAAGGTTTCACAAATCTGAAACTATGTTTTACATAATGTATAGCCTCACTGTGATCATTTAGTCCAGATTTGAAGAGTCTAGGTGTAGTGGTTTTCAATCAGGATCAGTTCTAATGCAGTCAGACCCCTAAAAAGCATTAAAATGAGCCTGTATTGCATTTTCACAAATAGAAAAAAGGTTTCACAAATCTGAAACTATGTTTTACATAATGTATAGCCTCACTGTGATAATTTAGTCCAGATTTGAAGAGTCTAGGTGTAGTGGTTTTCAATCAGGACCGATTTGAAGATTCTAGGTGGTCTTCAATCACGACCGTTTTAAGGTGGACCAGCAATTGCCGAATCGGATGCTGCGAATCGGATGCCAACTTCAGCGTCGTCACACTGAAGGCATGATGCCACCATAGGTTTGCAGAGAACTATATACAGGTACTACTCGGAAAATTAGAATATCCTGAAAAAGTGCATGTATTTCTGTAACTCAACTTTAAAAGGTGAAATTTACACATTATATAGACTAATACAATGCGAATCAATATATTTCAAGCTTTTATTTGTTTTGATTTTGCTGATTTGGACTTGCAGCTTCAGAAAACCTCAAATTTAAAAACTCAGAAAATTAGAATACTGCTTGAAATCAATTAAAAAAAAAAGGATTTTAAATACAAAAATGTCAGGCCTCTGAATGTAAATTCTTGCATCTGTACTTAGTACTTGGTTGGGGCCCCTTTTGCACGAATGACTGCCTTAATCCGGCGCGGCATGGATGCTATCTTGTGGCATATCTCAGGTGTTATGGAAGACCAACATGCTTCAATCGCGGCCTTGAGCTCTTTTTTATTGTTTGGTCTCTTCCTGTTCAGCTTTCTCTTGGCAATGCCATACAGATTTTCTATGGGGTTCAGGTCAGGTGAGTTTGCGGGCCAGTCAAGCACTGTAATCCAATGGTTGTTGAACCAGGATTTTGTAGTTTTGGCAGTGTGGGCAGGTGCCAAGTCCTGCTGGAAGATGAAGTCTGCATCCCCATAAAGCTGGTCCACTGAAGCAAGCATGAAGTGCTCTAAAATTTCCTGGTAGACAGCTGCGTTTATGCTGGACTTGATAAAGCATAGAGGACCAACACCAGCAGCTGACATGGATCCCCAAGTCATCACAAACTGGGGAAACTTAACACTGGACTTCCTGCATCTTCCATTTTGGCGCCTCTCCGGTTCTTCCTTCCAGACTCTGGGACCTTTTGTTGCCAAATGAGATGCAAAACTTGCTCTCATCAGAAAAGAGGACTTTGGACCACTGGCCAACAGTCCAGTCTTTCTTCTCTATAGCCCAGGTAAGGCGCCTCTGGCGTTGCTTGCTCGTGAGGAGCGGCTTGACAACAGGAATTTGACATTTGAAGCCCATGTCCAGCATCCGCCTGCGTGTCGTTTCCCTTGAAGCAGCAACTCCAGCCTGAGTCCACTCCTTATGAAGTTCCCCCACACTTTTGAATGGCCCTTTCCTGACCATCTTCTCCAGGCTGCGGTCATCCCTCCGGCTTGTACACCGTTTTCTTCCACACTTCTGCCTTCCACTTAACTGTCCATTAATGTGCTTTGAGACTGCACTCTGAGAACACCCAGCTTCTTTTGCTATCACTTTTTGTGTCTTACCCACCTTGTGCAGGGAGTAAATGATGGTTTTCTGCACAACTGTGAGCTCAGCAGTCTTCCCCATGATTGTTGAATTCTTCTAAACCAAACACAAGCAACCAAACAGACTTTTTTAAAGGCTCAGGACCCTTTTGCAGGTGTTTTGGATTACTTACCTGATTAGTGTGTGACACTTTGAGCCTACAATACTGAAGCTTTTCACAGTATTCTAATTTAATGAGTTTTTGGTTTTGAGGTTGTAATAAGCTGTAAATCATAATCAGCAAAATTACAACAAAGAAATGCTTGAGATATCTCACTTTGCATGTAATGAGTCTATAGAATGTATTGGTTTCACCTTTTATGTTGAATTGCCTGAATAAAACAACTTTTACACGATATTCTAATTTTCCGAGTAGTACCTGTACATAAACACTGAAGGCATGATGCCACCATAGATTTGCAGAGAACTATATCACACCAGTCGATATCCAAACAGTGCTGTCTTTCGTCAGGGTGTCAGGGTGGAAGAGTAGGCAGTGGTAGCCGAAGACTGCGTTAGCTTCTTCACAACCTGCTAGCCAGCTTTTTTTCTAGTACCAATTTGTTGAAAATCCTCGGGTGTAGGACTTTCCCCCCTTTGTAGAAATTTGTTTAATCATTAATTTGGGTCGAGGAGGTCCTGATTGTTTTAATGCCAATTTTCCTGAATTGGATTGTCGACTAAAAGGAACTTCTTTGAGAGACGAAACGGAGTTGCGCACATTTGCAGCCATGTTGAAATCAGCAAGTGACTTGATCAAAGATATCCCTTCGTGCTCTTTGCTCAGTTTCGTATTACGCAAGCACGTTAGGGCGAGTCCCAAATCTCCATTGAAAATGCATTGAAGGCTCAATTTCTGAAAAAAAAAGTTTTAACATGAGAGATCAAACGGAGAAGGCTTGGGCGATTTCCACGTCGATGAATTCGCCCATAGAGGCGGGACCATTTGAAACGCGATTTGAATCTGACGATTCTGATTGGACATGACAGATAATATGTCTAGAACACTGAAAACTACTTTTGCCGTGATAGAATTTTATAGAAAAAAAATCCTCTTTCTCCCAGTTGGTAGTGCGTCGCCCAAATCGCCCCTATACACCATCCGCCCCTGCCCATCATCATGGTGATGAATGGCGAACTTGCAACAAACAAAGATGTAATTTGAACAATAGCTCGTATTACTTGTATGCTAAAACAACTGGTTGTAAAAAGTTACAATTCAGGTTCATCTGAACCTTGTTTCCCAACTGCATGCTTTAAAAAGATTGACATTTTTGGGAACCATTTTAAAATGTTGTTTTTGCTTTGTTTTCTAATTATACTATGCTTAGGTCATAACCTTGTTATTTCTTACTTTTGAATTGGTATGCTTGATACTATTAAACATCAGTAGTCGTGATTTTGGTTGGGAGGATTTGGCTAGAGTTTCATTCTAAAAGCCATCATCACATCTGGCTGTCATAACCTTTTCCACAAGGTGTATGCGTAACTACCAAGCATGATTATTCTTCGATCATTATCCTTGATCGCAAAGACGTTTCTTCGACTCTTTTTGACCGCTTCCATTTTAAGATGTGTGCCATTTTGATAATCAAAATTCCATCATTGTGCATTTCAACAAATCCGTTGTTCTTGTTATCTTTTCCATGTTAGAATGACAGTCCATACCAAGGGGGAGTCTTCTTCCTCACCATACATTTCCCCACAGACTACCCCTTCAAGCCCCCAAAGGTGAGCACTCCATGTCTAAAGCTCCATGTCCATGATAAGTTAACTTCCAGCAGAGCCCACTGTCAGCGGTGCCATTCATTCCCAATTGGCCTAGGGTCAGAGCTCAACCTGGCGTTGGAGCTCAACCTAGCCTCTGTGATGCCATTGATTCCCTAAGGGCCTAGTGTCAGCGCTAAACCTAGCCTCTGGGATGCCGTTCATTCCCTATGGGCCTAGAGTCGTACTTCAACCTAGCGTCTGACTCTTATCAGGGTCACAGGGATTCGCTCTTGAAAGCCTGCTGTGAGTCAACCAATCACAGTCGGAAGAAGGCAGGAGTGCAAAAAATAATTAAAAAAAGCAGCCTAAACCATCAAGTTTCTCAGGATTCTTGACACCTGAATACACCATCCAGATGACTGTTCAGTGGATGGAGCAGGTCATGTACCATCCAGTGTGAAGTTTTTCTTAAAATAACACACACAAAAACGGCTTTTCACATGCCCGATGTACCTCTACAAATGGGCACCTTTGAAGGATGGGCCCAACGGGTGTCATTTTGATTCATGGCCAGTACTGGAGAATCCAGTAAACACATTTTTGTAATCATTGAAATTTCTTTAATTTTATTCATATGGAAAGGTTTGGATTTTTATGCATATATCGGTACTTGTGTTTATATAAATGGCACCAGCATTGTCTGTCTCAGCCTATCATTGAGGAGATGTGAGGGGTTATCATCCCGTTCTCTGGCTGTTTTGGATGCAGTTGTACCCAAACGACTCTGTGGTGGGTTCCGACCGGGGGAGATTACAGTACCACCTAATCCCTTCTTGACGCGCAGGATTTGGTCGTGACTCAAATCATTGTCCGGTTGATTAAAACCACGCGATTTGTCCGTCCGTGTGTCTATGGAAAGGGCCTCCAGCTGTCAGACGCATACGTCGTCGTCTCTATACGCCCCGGCTTTGCCGGCCTAGGGTATCGTGTATCACCAGAGAACATGTGGAAAAACTGGCTCCACCAAAAAGTGACTTAACACTGTGCTTCATTTTTGTGTTTATTTAAAGATTACGTTTACGACCAAAATCTATCACCCAAATATCAACAGCAACGGGAGCATCTGTCTGGACATCCTCCGCTCCCAGTGGTCGCCGGCCCTCACCGTATCCAAAGGTACCGCCGCCGTCCGTGCGTCCGTACCCACGCAGACCGAACATTTGGCACGTTCTCCATCAACCGTTCATTTATTTAGTATTTTTCTTCCAGTGTTGCTGTCCATATGTTCGTTGCTGTGTGACCCCAACCCAGATGACCCCTTAGTCCCGGACATAGCCCATATTTACAAGAACGACAAAGAGAAGTGAGTATGCTGCACCCCCATTTGAACCTCCAATCTGACAATGCCCAGCCACGGTCATTTGAACACGCATAAACACAGCTAGCTAGCTTGTGGCTAGCCTTTAATGTAGCTCTTTTTGTACTTCATAAAGTGCTTTTCGATCAAGAAGGGTCTGTTGTTCGGGTTGTGTTCACGAGGCGCTACAAGAGCGAGTCCTGGAGTTATTTTAAGTGAAAACATGACATTTATTCTATAATGGATTTGCTACACACTGACAGACCTAATATATTATCTTTTTTTCCCCTTTACAGATACAACGAATTAGCCAAGGAATGGACCCGCAAGTATGCAATTATGTGAAAAAGAAAAAATAAGTCACAATACACTGTAAAGTAGTATGTATAAATAAAGTAACAAACATCAATATGTACCACTGTCCAAACTTAACAGCCATATATCCTCTGACTTGGCGTTTTTGGTTTTAAATATAGCTTTGTATGTCATCAATGAGGGACCCTTAAGAAAATTAACCCATTCCTGTCTACTTGGTGGGAGCAATGACATTATAACATTCCTTATATCACGCATCTTAATATGTCTGGGCTTCTATTATGAATAGTTGATCATGTTTTCTGTACAGTATTAAAGCATCGGTGAACCCATGCTGTGGTGTTTCTCTTTGGCATTGAAACCCCCTGTCCGACCTTGGGGGGCTTGTTCTGGCAGCGAATGTGAACATTGACCATTGTCCGTACTTCACAAGCAACCCAGTGGAAGGGTTAGACAGTCATTTTAGTTTTCCTTTCTGGGATTCATTCATTAATTCCCCTGATTTACCCCAAACACTTGCTAAAGATTGGGCTTGGCTGCAGGTGTTCAGGCAATTAAAAGTTTCAGTTGAACAGACCTTTTTACTGCCTTATTAGTGGTGTCTTCATAAAAGCTCACTGTCTTTTTTCTTTACCAATTTTCTTATCTGTATTTTTAAATGTGGGCTGTTCTGATGGACTCATGTTGCCCCTTATTTTGCAACCTCTTGAGTTCAATTGAAGGGTTATTCATTAGACAGGCTTTGAGTTTAATTTGTAAAATCTGATGGGAGGTATGCTGTTTAAAAATAACTAGAGTGGATCAAATTAAAGAACCGCAGATTCAACTTTGACCCGATTAGCCGAATGAACTAACATACAGCTGGTTGCGTAATATTCTTTAGGTTGGTTCCCCTGCATTGTGTACTATTGAGAGAATGTAACATTTCTAGTATGACAAGTACATTCTGTCCGTCATCAACGACTGCTGATGATAAAGATACGACACATATTTAGTAAGTCACTCTTAAATATGTTTACATGAATACTGCATAAGACAGAAAACAACACTTTAATTTTCATAGTCCACTATAAAGACTAAAGTAAATTGAACTCTAACCATTAAACCAACCATTCAATTCTTTATTTAAGGTCATTTATCTTTTGCTAGAACTGATACGTATTTCACTTTCCTGTAAGGGTTTGTTAAACCAAATACATTATTAATTCAATCAAACCGCAAGAATCAATACTACACTATATTGTCCAGACCAAAACGTCAGTCCGCATTGGGGACCATCAGGAAGGCCTAACAAAGAAGGTTGGAAGGGTTGAAACGTGAGCCCAGAGTGTGGAGGGAACTCGATTGCAGGATTGATTATGTTGAACTGAAAGCCGCTGGGTCTGTAGAGCATGAGCTTCAGTCTGAATGAGATGAGCGCACCACTGTGGTGCCAAAAAAGGAGAGTTGTGGAAATGAGACACCTCTGTGATGAAGGACTACACCTCTAACAGGCCTTCATCACAGAGAACAACAAAATTGTTGCTCATTACAGAAAATTAAGATTCTGAAGCTCTGTATATATGCTCCACTCGTATTAGCCTCTTGTGAAAAAGGTTTATGTTGGACAGACCGCCGCTTAAACATTGATACACACAACTCGACAGCAATGGTCGAATATTACTTCAGCAAACCCAGGGGGATGTGAATCGGTTACAAATGATCTGAATGAATGTAAGACAAATACAAAAACTTTATTATACACCAATGAGTGCATACTTTTAATGGCCAAATGCCCTGGTGTTAATTCCTACTACGTCCCATGGAAACATGAACTTGAGGTTCACATGCCACCAACTGCTTAATTATGTTTCTGCTCCATCACACACCGGATGGACCCCACCTTGTGTACCATCTGAAGTATGCTCTTGTTATCAACATCAGCCTGATGATGTTTTGGAAAAAGGGAAGCGTGCCTTGCTATCATTAGCCAGTCCGTACACAGACACATCAACCAACCCTTTCCCCCGGGGATCAATAAACACATGAGAACGTCAAACCATTGAAGCTATAACAATACCGTATGATTTACCGTATCCTTTTTTTTTGCTGTGTTTTCTAAGTTTTGTATTTTTTTTGTCCTGGATTTTGTTTAGCCAAGCAAGAAAAATATATTAATAGGTGTTCTTGTCAGGCATCTAACAAATAAACACACGGTTCTCTCTCCCAAGTGGTTCACTTTGTACATTGGTCTTTGGGTGAGAGAAGGCGATGCGATGGACAAAATGTCCTGGTGGGAGGACTCCTTAGCGCGGCGCCTCTAATGACCGGACCTTCAGACCTTCTTTGGTGATGGTCAGAGACTCCGCTCCCGGAGCAGGGGAACCAAGATTCTCTCATGGAGGAAATGTGCTTCTCTGCACTTTCAGCCCTTCCTCAATGTTAAGTCTCCGTCCTCTTACATGAATTAGACCATTTAGATCCTTCATTTTTCAGCATTGAAGTACACCAGTATTTCAATATTACTTTGATTCAGCATAAGTACATGTATGTTTCATCAAACATTTCCTAAGATATGGGTGTTAGCAAAGGTAACACATGGTAATGAGCAGATGTATTCAAATACAGTAGAAAAGTTTCAATCTTTGTTATAATTACTTTGGATATTAGAAGTAATTTTAAATGTAATAAAGTGAGTTGCAGTACATGTTGCAGGCAGGAGAGCTCAGTGACGGCTCATTTAATTTAAATATTGGCCTACATGTCACTGCAAGTGTAGGACTATTCATAGCCTCTTTGATAATCTGTCATTTCACAATTGCCATTTCTAAATCAAGAATTAAATTTGTAGATTATCTCACACCTATTTTCTGCCAACACTCATCAAACCTTTCTTATGTCATGACCTGTCAGTCAAATTTTAATCTTGCATCTTTCAATTGAATTCAAATCAAATTCAATGAAAGGGTCTATGGACCACTACTCAAACAGTTCAAATGACTGAAGAGTTGGGTAGTCTGATGAAAATGGGCCACTTGATAGGACACGCTTGGTTTTGACCTGCATCTCCATGTAATGCAATGTAATGTAATGGTTGGTGTAAAGGGGACCAGCAATCCGGCCCAGAAATCCTTCTCCATGGTTTCTGGCTGACGATCCACTGGAAAGAAAAAATAATTCAAAATAAACTTCTTTCAAACTGACAGGTGTCCAAATCTTACTGAGGAGGATTAGTGCCACATGTGATTATTCTTTTGAGTTCTGACTTTAAAGTCAGAATTTAGGCTCAGGATCAGGCCCATATGTGAAAAAAAATCACATATGGCATTAATCTTCTTCCGTATAATCTTATTTTACATAACAGAAATTGAAGACAATGTTCTAACAACCTTTGGAAACCTTTTTGCCGTTCTTGAATGAACGCCTGCGAACAGCTTGGGACTGACCCCCAATTGAGAGAACGCATGAGTGAGAGTGTGATCAGTGGGGAGAACACAGGAGTGAGAGTGTGATCAGTGAGGAGAACACAGGAGTGAGAGTGTGATCAGTGGGGAGAACACAGGAGTGAGAGTGTGATCGTTGGAAGGAACACATAAGTGAGGCGGTGATCAGTGTAGAGAACACATGAGTGATTGTTGCACCTGATAGCGGTGTGCTGTAAAGACATGTTCCTCATTCAGCTATGTTATTTGCTGGTAGCGGTGGGCTGAGGGCTTCTCGATTTCCATGGTTTCAGTTTAACACGTTCCCCTCAGGCATTTCAGATGTATGGAGTCTGCCTGTAGGGCTTCTTTCTCATGGTTAAATATGTACATATTCAGATGTTCCAGGTCAACTTTAGGTCACAACTGTCTTTTATACCTAGATGTTCGGTTTAATACGCAGATGTCAGTGTGTGGCGTCACTGGGGTATTCTGTAGGATTAGCATCAGGTTTATCATTTAGAATCATTCGTATCATCAAAATTAAAGGATTTTCATGCTCAGGATTACTTGTGATTATTAACATTAGGATTATTTTTTTATAGGATTATAATGTGTAGTATTGTACTCCTAACCCTAGCCTTCCCTGGAAGGGAATAACAAGGGTAGGCCTACTATCTTAAGACAGTCAACTCTTTTTGTTTCCCCAACCACGGCAGATGCTTTATTACTAGATATTAGTGCACATTTAGATAAAAAAATATATACTCGAGCAAGTCAATTTCTAATCAGGGGTTAATTTTTTTGTCTTCGAAATGACCCAAAACTCTGTGATGATGACAATGATGATTTTGAAAGTTATTCGCTGGTATCTTTTCCAGATACAAAGAGCCGTATGCTTGTAACTGTTGGTTTAAACATTAACATTTCAACAGTTAACATAAGACAGGACACAGTTGAATCCCCAAGTCACTTTAATATTGATCACAATACACTGAAACGTCTATGTGCATTCTTCAGACCAGACAGCTGAACAATAACCACTTCCTCCTTCAGTTTCATGTGCATCGAAACACACACACACCACAACAAAATGCACATCCGTAATAAATAAATAAATATGATTCGCTCCAAAAACTCTTATTTTATTCTGAACTCGTATTTCACATTTTCATGATCACAAACGGAATAGCCTACCCCATTTCATGACGGCAACCGCCAAAGTCTAAGTCTCACACGCACTGTTACCACGGTGACAGCAAAAGGATGATCTTGAACAACACAGAAACCGCAACGCACATCTGATTGAGAGGAATGCCACAACGCGACACACAAACAACCATCTACTGTACTCTAGGACGGGGAGGGGTCGGTCACCTGACCAGTAGATTCACAACGGCTCCGTAGGGCTAACAACGCGCCACAGGGTAGCCCTAGGCTAACATGCTGCTACTTACTTATTTATAGCCTACATTGGATCATAAAGGTAGTATGGGCAGCCATGCATTATATGATTTGTGTGGATTGTGGAAATAACCATTGGCCAATTGAATCTTGGTTTTACCCTGTGGCAGTGAATGTTGGATTTCCCATCATCGATCAATACGTCTTATATTTATCGATATAAACTTATATAGATAAACTTATATTCTAAGTACGAAGGTTAAGACTTAGAAGCTTGTACTTCAACTCTGGATTTTTGGAATATAAATAAATAATAATTATTAATGTGACGGGGTTTTTTTCCCCTACTTTATTACCACGGAAAAGCAGTTTTAACACAGTCGCGTAACATGATAGTGAAATTATCTCGCATAAGGGTTCCGACCAACACAAACACTTTATGTGCACTAGAGGGCGAGAGAGGACCTGCAGTGGAATCATGCCCGTACACAAACGAAGACGTTCACACACATGGAAGGAATGCTTGGGGATTCTCTTGTTGTTGTTTTTTCACTCGTCAAAGCGACCGTCAAGGATACTCTCGAATGAGAATGGAACAAACTTGAAGCCCTGGCCGCAGTAGAACTTGTTCTGGAACTCCACCCTGGGGACAAGATGGACACACAGAAACAGGAGGTCAGCTCGTATCATATCATTCCACATACATGAAGACACAGAGAGTGGAGGACTGTGGTAGCCGGGCTGCGGGTACATCGGGAGGTTGTTAGAGGAACAGGTGGCCCTCTTGAATTCCACGAGGCGACATCACGCTGTTCAGTGGGCCTTGCAACATATATTAAGATATCAAGGAGACTCGTAGAGACGTGACTGCATGGTATGAACTCCGGTCTTTCTAATGGCCCCCCGCCACTCGTTGCCTAGGTTACATGTATACAGAACGTTCCGACGTATTACCGTATTACCTCTAATACTACACACGCCATCACAGCTGAACCCAGCTAACAGATGACTTCAGATGTCGAACTGTGAGGAGGGTATATGTTCATTCAAAGTACAAAGTTTTAGTTTTTTTATGGACTTTAATTGTGTACAGCATGACTTATCCCAACAACGGCTGGACTCGGATTCCTGGGCTTGGATAACGAGAGAGGAGGAGAGAGGGACAGGAATGTGTTCTGCCTCACACTTGCCTCGTTTAATGGTTTAAGGATGAAGAATGGCTCCGACCAAAACACCATCAAACAGATTGTTTCCTTATTCGATTCGGATTCCCTTACTTGAGGTATTCCTTTTTTCCAAATGTATCACCAGTTCTTCTGCTTCAACTATCACTTCAGTGAAAGATGTCGCATGAGCTTCACCTGTTCTGCATCACACCAACCCCCCCTCCTGTCGCACAGTGGACACCCTGGTGGTTCATTCCTTACATAACGCACACCTCTCACCCCACTCCCATGTTCACCGGCCGTGGCACAACAGCACTCGGTTTGGGGCGGTTTTACTGTAAAGCATCGGCCTCTTTCCTTGTTGAAGAACGGCCAAAGGGTTGATGAAGACTGAGACTCCTGTATTCCAACCATAACTGGGTTGTAGCTCTACTTTTTAGAACCCCGACCTGCCGCGCGTGTTGCTTGCATCATCTCAGTAAGGTACAGCATGATCACACTACTGCAGAGCACTAGACAAACCGGTCACTAGTTAAGACTTCTCCTCAACAGATGCCTCCATTCAGGGAACCAAATGAGCCGTGACTTCCAGTAGAGTCAACCATCGTATTGGAGAACTCTGAGCCTGCACACATGATTAGATCATAATCAGACTTGTGAGGATTCTCCTCATTATTCCTGTGGATAGTCCTCCAGACCCCCTCGCTACCATTAGGTCAGCATCTGGGTCACATGACCTCGGTCCATATTCACTCCTAATTAATGAATATGGCAGCTCTTCTTCATGTTACCACACATTATGAACCGGGGCAGGGATCCCTTTAAACCGATAGTAAACAATCTGAAGCAGATCGTCAGTGAACTCGTTTAGAAAAAAAAACGTAAGATCTATTAAAAAATACCCTTTCTATGAGCAAAGGTCAAAGGTATGGGAGTGCTCGGGAATGTCTCCGAAACCTGGTAAATAT
Organism: Melanogrammus aeglefinus; assembly: GCA_900291075.1. Lineage (NCBI taxonomy): Eukaryota > Metazoa > Chordata > Actinopteri > Gadiformes > Gadidae > Melanogrammus > Melanogrammus aeglefinus. The sequence goes on from OLKM01001510.1 coordinate 53,703, forward strand.
TTCTCCTGCCAGAGTTGAGCCGACGTTTAGGAAAGAGCAGAAGAAAAGAAATGAATGAGCACTCCTCTCCCCTCTCCCCTCCAATTGCTGGACACTCTGGAAAATAGGCTGGATCCATGTGGGCTGACCGGGCTGTACCTAGCGCATGTGTGTGTGTGTGTGTGTGTGTGTGTGTGTGTGTGTGTGTGTGTGTGTGTGTGTGTGTGTGTGTGTGTGTGTGTGTGTGTGTGTCTGTGTCTGTGTGTGTGTCTATGTGCATGTGCGTGCGAGCGTGCGTATAACAGCCGATCAGTCCAGCCCAGATGGGTAAATGCATCATTACCCCATCTGCTCCACACTCTGAAATTCGTCCGGATCGGGAATGTTGTATCCATGGCAACCCTGCCAGCAAAGAAGGGATTCCGACCGTTTCTGATCACCTCTTCTATCCCGATCAGTGTATTTTCTTACTTGGATTGTAGGTCATGGGCTATAGGGGCTATAGCTGTGTCTACACAGTAGCTGTGGGCCTCAGCTCGGCCTGATAAACAAAGCAAATCTTTACAGCTCTGGGATCTGTTCACTGTCAGATGTAGATCATGTCGCTGCATGACATCCAAACCCATCCTAAACGGGGAGAACATGTGCAGGCTGGGTGTGTGTCTATGTTTGTGTTTGTGTGTGTGTGTTTGCGTGTCGGTGTTTCACAGACATGTAACATCGAAATAGCTTGGGAAAATATTTTTTGCTATCAACTCCCAATCCCTGAGAGCAACACCACCACAGATGGTTCCAAGCCAAGGACAGACATATCTTAAACTGCTCTAATACTCAACAAGTACATCGCAGCGTTCTGTCTATCTGTCTCTCCTCTTCACCTCCCAGCCTTGACAAGAGCGTGTTTAGCGTGAATCTTTGATAAGAAGAGTTCCACTTTTGTCCACCTGTGAATATAAATCAACCTCGGAGAAGACACAATCTTTTAAACATTAGGTCCTTCTCTTCTATCCAACAAAAACACTGCAGGCTTCCACCCCCCACGCAAACACACACACACACACAACACACGTCACACACACACACACACACACACACACACACACACACACACACACACACACACACACACACACACACACACACACACACACACACACACACACACCACACACACACACACACACACACACACACACACACCACTCACTCACTCGTTACAGAATCATGAGGTAAGGCGCTGTGTTCAAACACGAAGGCTTAGAGAAAATAAACAGGGCATTCTCACTCATCCCGGGCGCCAGAATGTTCCATTGCATCAAAGGAGGTTTGGCACAGCAATCTCAGGAATGACTACTCACTGTGTACACTGTGGTACAATCTAAAATACAAACGTAGAACAAACCCCTTATAGCCTGATCTATTGCCATTGTACAGGTTGTCAATCTATGGAATCCTTTACCGTGTAAACTTTGTATTTTAGATTGGAACTTTTAAATCGTTCTCAACCTTAAGTAGTCCAGTTCTCTTTAACTACCAGTTTAACTAGTTCCCAGATGTACGGTAATGGCTGCAGAGATGAGTTTTTTCTAGATAGAGAGTGACTGAGAAATGAGGGGAAGGTGCCAAGACCTGACAGAAGAGAAACAGGCCAGCAGGTCTGAGTGTCAGCTGTCAGAAGGAGCTACTGACCCAAGTGCTGTACACCGCAGCTTCCTTAACTAACCAGTAACATCGTTCTCCTCCAATAACCAGGCACAAAATCGTCATTTACTTGAATGTTTTCAAAACCACATTTGGATAAAGGTTTGGCTTTTCTTATGGGGATTTTTTAAAACTGGTAATAAGTAATGGTCTGTGTTTGTGTGTGTACCCCTTTAAACTTCCAAGTCTCTGTTTGTTTGTATGATGTGCTACTCTGTTCATATTTTATTCCCATTGTTTTGAATGTGCCTCCTCCATCATGTGATGTGTGTGTGTGTGTGTTCATGTGTGTGCCTGTGTATGCGTGTGTGTGTGTGTGTGGTGTGCGTGTGCGCGTGTGTGTGCGTGTGTGATGCGTGTGTGTGTGTGTGTGTGTGTGCGTGTGCGCGTGTGTGTGCGTGTGTGCATGCTTGCGTGCGTGTGCGTGTGTGTGTGAGAGTGAGTATGTGAGTGAGACAAAGAGACAGACAAAGAGAGAGAAAGAGAGCGAGCGAGCTCGACTCACCAGTGAAGACGCAGGGCGTGCAGGAAGGCCGACAGTCCCTCCATGATGAGCAGGATGCAGACTGTGAGCACGGCGAAGGCCGCGAAGATGATGGTCAGCGCGAAGAAGCCACCCCCGCTGCTGGACGCCAGGCCCAGGTGCATGACCATGGTCCACAGCACCTCCGACAGCTCTGTAGGACCACATCATACAGGAGTGATCCACCGTGTACCACCAAGCATCACCAACCACCTGCTACGTGGTTGGCACTACTGCGGTTTTAAACTGTACCAACAAATCAAGGATCAAGGATGCATTAATTGTCATTTAACCTTTACATGAAAAACGAAATGCAGTACTAAGGTCTCAGTGTGCTACCTAAAACCCAAGAATTAGTTTAACTTAAAATAAACTATTACTATAAATAAAGACATACATTGATAGTTTATTTTAAACAAATAAAACTATTTGCTCAAACCTATTTGGAGTGCTCAAAACTATAAATATTTTTAGTCAAAAAGAAATACCTGAAGACATGAACTGCATTTGTGCAAGATGTGTTGATATTTCAGCCATACAATCAAAAATGTATCATTTTAATAAATGGCCTGTTAAGCCCTTTGAGACTGTATCTGTGATTAAGGGCGATACAAATACAATTGAATTGAATTGAATTGCAGAGCTGTGAAACACACCAAATAACGTCCTGTAAGCATGAGTCTGGTCTTTAACTAGAGCTGCTCGTGTTCACCATTTGAGAGGTGAATCTCAGACATGATGTTCCTATTGTGGGACATCTTGGAGGAGCTGGCAGGTATACTCTGAGTAATGAGTAACATCGCTCGGGTTAAACCAAGTCTTGTACTTTCTGCACCGGTTTCTCCTCGGCTTTTACAACTGCAGGCGGGGTGTAAAGTTGTGCTTGTTTTCCACACAATGAGCCAAAGTTGAAGAGAGAAAGAATGGCTTTGTCGCCAGCAAACGAGAACAAGAAGTGTTCTCGAGGCGGTATAATAGAACAGTTACTCACAGAAAGCCGACAGAACTGCCTCAATGCAGGCGCCATGCTCAAAGTGAGTGAACTCTTACTGTACTCTAGGGCTTCCTGTTAGGTCATGACTGCAGACTAAGTGCCTAATGATTATAAATGTTTATTTGTGTCAAATATTATATTTTAGCATCATTAGGGATGTTGGTAATATGTTTGCTTTCTGTAGTTTTCACATGTATATATTTTAAATTCAATCTAATATTGAAATGGTTTGCAAGACAATCGACATTATGCTGCTTTGAATAAAGTCTTGCAGCATGCAGTAGGCTAAACTAGACAGCATGTCTGACAATAATGCAGTTGAAAATCTAAAATCAATCACGACTAGATTACTCACATTTCTATTTGGATCTCTTGATGCCAATATAATCATTAATTTCATAATCATTCATTTTGTCACATATTTTGAGGTACCAGCGTGTTTCTGTTAACTGTTTCTTTTGAGCTTCACTATACTGCACTATACTATACTATACTCCACACAACACTACACCATACTATACTAGAATACACTGATGTATAGGTTAATGACAATGCTATCTTACACTATACTTCAATATACTATACTTCACTAAGTTTTGTTATATTCTACTATAGGTGCATAATTCGAGTTTGCGTGCGCGTGCACGTGCACGGTTCTGGGGACTCACGTGCGTGTGCGAGGCTGAGGGCCCAGAGCCGGAGGTAGGAGGCGGTGTTGGAGATGCAGCCCAGGCAGTACTCTATGGTGTGGATGGCCTGGTGGACTGCCACGTCCCCGAAATCAAACTGGAGCACAGAGAACAACATGCTGGATGACGCACACACAGGCACACGCACGTGTGCGCACACACACACACACACACACACACACACACACACACACACACACCACACACACACACACACACACACACACACACACACACACACACACACACACACACACACACACACACACACACACACACACACGACACACACACAGACACACACACGACACACCTACACAGGCACACAAACAAACACAAACAACCAATCCCGGAGACTGAAAACGGTAGAGGGTTGCGTTCTACTTCTCCGTTCTTTTTTGGTGCATTTGGTCCGGGTTTAGGTAAGAAGGCGGTTCTCGAAGGTTAGCATGTTATGTTCATAAGTGATCTTAGAAATGGTGGCACAAAACAGTGTTTGTTTGGGACAAGGGGAACCAATTTCTTCCATTGATGCCAACCATGCCATTGCTGTGCTTTTGGCAATAAATCGTTGACCAGCCACATGCAGACTGCGTGTTTGTTTTCACACGCAATGCTATATAGAAACACTCTTGATTGGGCCAGGAATTCAGGTTGCAGGCCAATGATAACAATGAGATCACTTGCGCATCAGATTTGCCGCGCAGGGGAAACCGCCAGCCATGGAACTCCTCTTATCGCAACAACATGACCTCTACAGCCTCAGGTCCATCTCAGCCCAGGCACAATGACCATATACCGGTACATCTGCTATATGGATGCCTGTGTTCAAGTGTGTGTGTGTGTGTGTGTGTGTTTGTGTGTGTGTGTATGTGTGTGTGTGTGTGTGTGTGTGCGTGCATGTGTGGATGTAATCTTCTCCTCTTCGTTCACACACACACAGCAGTATCACAGGCAGGATCTTGTTTGTGTATTGTACAGGGCTGCTAGAACCATTGCCTGCTTCCCGAAGCAAGTGTCGCCTTTTCCTTCCCCAGCTCGAGCTGCAGGGGTGGGTGTGATCCAGGAGGTACCGTTCTCTCTCTCTCTCTCTCTCTCTCTCTCTCTCTCTCTCTCTCTCTCTCTCTCTCTCTCTCTCTCTCTCTCTCTCTCTCTCTCTCTCTCTCTCTCTCTCTCTCTCTCTCTCTCTCTCTCTCTCTCTCTCTCTCTCTCTCTCTCTGTCTCTCTCTCTGTCTCATCTCTCTGTATGTGTTTCTGTTTCTCTCTCTCTGTCTTACTCTCCATCTCTATCTCTGTGTTCCTGTCTTTCTCTCTCTCAGCCACTATCTCTCTCTCTGTCTCACTCTCCATGTCTTACTCTCCATCTCTCTCTGGCTTACTCTCCATCTCACTCTCTGTGGATCTGTCTCTCTCTCTCTCTGTGTTTTTGTCTCATTATCACTCTGTCTCTCTCTGTCTCTCTCTCTCTCTCTCTCTCTCTCTCTCTCTCTCTCTCTCTCTCTCTCTCTCTCTCTCTCTCTCTCTCTCTCTCTCTCTCTCTCTCTCTCTCTCTCTCTCTCTCTCTCTCTCTCTCTCTCTCTCTCTCTCTCTCTCTCTCTCTCTCTCCTCTCTCTCTCTCTCTCTCTCTCTCTCTCTCTCTCTCTCTCTCTCTCTCTCTCTCTCTCTCTCTCTCTCTCTCTCTCCCCCTCTCTCTCTCTCTCTCTCTGGGTTTGTCTTGGCTCGGGCAGGGGTAGGGGAGACCTGGCTTCCTCTTTCCATGGCTTGTCCTTTGTTCTCCGGACCCCCAGAGGAACAGTTCACGGAACCACCGCTCATTGTTCCCGCTGGGTCGGAGAAGGGGAGGTGGGGGGGGGGGGGGGGGTGTCAGGGGCGGTGGCAGTAAGACCAAAGCGGTGAATAAAAACAACGCGGGGGCCAACCCATGCCATCATGGAGGGAGTGCGTGGAGAGGGGGGGGGGGGGCATGATGGATATTACGTCCGAGTGGAATATCAGGGCTTCACCGTTCCAGCCCGTCATCATGTTCTTGTTGTTTTTACCGTCGGGTGAAGTAACCGAAGGAACAGTTCGGCCAAAAGTGTTTTGATCGCGCAAAGACACTTTTCACCACGCTTGGCTGCTCATGTTTCGGCAAATGAAAAGCGTTGGATCGTAGACATACATATTAAAACATAAGGCGTTGTACCATGAAAGCCCAGCAGAGTATTGCCCTCTTGCGTTCTGATCTATTCTCATCAGAAACGCTCCCTGCATCAATCTTCCATAACACAAACAGAGAGCAAGGCAAACACATGCACGCACGCACACATGCGCACGCACGCACACACACACGCGCGCACGCACACACACACACACACACACACACACACACACACACACACACACACACACACACACACACACACACACACACACACACACACACACACACACACGCACACACACACACACACACACACACTGCTGGGGGCTGGCTTGAGAAGAGAGTACCGGAAGATTTGATTGGAGACAGAGACCTCAGGCACAGAGAGGAGGACAAACGGAGACAGACAGACAGACAGACAGACAGACAGACAGACAGACAGACAGACAGACAGACAGACAGACAGACAGACAGACAGACAGACAGACAGACAGACAGACAGACAGACAGACAGACAGACAGATCGACAGACAGATCGACAGACAGACAGACAGACAGACAGACAGACAGAGAGATCGACAGACAGACAAGACAAAAAGACATACAGAAAGACAGACTTTGTCAAAAACATGCAGTAACAGGGTCATTTATTTTTTATCTCTTACCGGCTCTTCCTCCGCATGCTTGAAAGTAAGCAGAGGTCAAAGGTTAGCGGCAGGACACGGAGTAGTGTGTTGGTAAGTGTGAAGCAGGTATGCAATACGAGAACATTGGTGAGTATTCAAACTAAACAGACCACATTAGTCACTGTTCACTTAATCATCTGTTTGAAGTGTTCAGTCTCTCTCTCCATACAATCAAAAGGGATTGTATGGATGTTATTATTAAAACATTAGGGTATGATTCCTCCTACACATACATTACTACTCTGAACAACCACGACATAGCACTACTACCACTACATATCACTAAAACCACCATACATGTCCCTACCACTCCATATCACTACTATCACTACATATCACTAGAATAATCAGGCTATTCCAGTAACGGACCTCATCATGCATGAAAATGGATCATTATGATTATATAAGCAAGTCTATATGTCTCAACGCTAGAGCTATGATTTATGAATGAGTTGACCTGTGAGACCACCATATTCATACATTATATGATAGGGGATGTTTTCCGAAATTCCACTCAGAACTGTGCTGATTCACTGGGATGACTTTCTCATGCAAACCGATTCTCTGTTTATGTTCTCCCTTATCTACAACTTTTCCTTTCCGTCCGATCCACGCTGCCCGCCTCTGTGAGACAGCACCCTAGCCCTGGTAACACCCGGGCAGTGATCCGGGTGGTCTGAAATAACAGACAATGCTGTGGATTCGGTGCTATGCACTTTAGGAAAGGCCACACATTTTTAAATGTTGTTCTGGGAGATTTTCAGATTAAGAGCACCCTTCGGGAAGTCGGTAATGTCACAATGGGCTCTATGCACAACTCCACTACTTCCTGGACTTAGTGCTGCTCCTTTATTTCCTGTCTTACATTACTGGACAAACTGATTAATCCAGGTGTGTCTGAGTAGTCACAATGGTCAGACACACCTGGATTAATCAGTTTATCCAATAATGTAAGACAGGAAATAAAGGAGCAGCACTAAATTCAGGAAGTAGTGGAGCTGTGCAAAGAGCCCATTGATCTTCTTAAGATCTTGAGAAATGATGTGGGACAATAGACCCATGTGTGTGAAGTAGGGAAAGGTACCACAGTCGGGTGGATAAAGTGAAAGACTAAGTGGGATGTTAGTGGGATTATTTAGTGTATGGGCAGTCAATTGTAAGTGAAAACAGTTAGGGGAATATCTTCCCTTTTCCCTTTCCCTATTTTCCTTTTCTGTCTTTTCGATCGACTTGGTGGGTGGTCACGGTGGTTATGGTGCATCCCAACACCACATAGCTACATTTACTTTCATGTGTTGCCCACGGTAGATACATGTCATTTGTCCCCTTGTGTAACCCCTTCTGTCCTTAGAGTACCATCTGTTGTTGTTGTTGTGTTTATCAGCGTGTATTTTGGTTCAGGCCCAGTGAGGACAAAGCAATAAGCTTCCTTCTCCTGTGAGGCCTGTGGGATCTCAACAGATGACGCGATAAGGTCTCCATTCACACCACACACTGTATTGCGCCCGAGGGGGTGGTGGGGGGGGATTCCCGGCGCATGACAGCAAGTCACGGGCCTCACACGCGGCCTCACAACGCGGCCTCACACGCCGCCTCACCTCGTCTCCGTCCTCCGAGTGCTGGGAGAGCTGGTCATGATCGACGATGCCAGCCTCGTCCTCCGTGGGGCCGTTGCCCACGCGCATGCCCCCAAACTTCTGGGTGCCCTGTTGGGTGAGTCCGGAGACGGATGAGGACGCGCCTGTTTGCTCTAAAGACGGCTGCGCTAGACTCTCCGCAGCCGCTTCTGCCCGCTTCAGGGCCTAGATACAAGAGCCAACAAGAGCTGTGTCCAGCGTGAGCCAGCCTTGGGAGGCAGGGGGGGGGAGGTGGGAGGGAGTTAGGGGAGGTGGTGGTGGGGTGGGGGCTCCACACACCGGTTGAGATGTCGGGACATCTCAACCGGTGTTTGGAGACACAATGACGAGTTCCATTTCCAAAATACATGAAAAGATCTGAATTATTTTGGTTTGTTTTTGTTTTGTATTACCCAATAATACAAAACAATAATAATAATAACGCGTGTTGCGTTCAGCCGGTGGCTGACATCAATTTACGACCAGATTTCAAGATGTTTCGCGAGGGCGGTGAACGATCGACTTGTTGACTCATTAGTCAGCGCTGGTTCCACGTTGTGTTTTGGAAATGCACTCTTCAGACGGGACCTTCCCAAGGCGCGCTCGCCGCCAGGGGTTCATGGTTACACGACCAAGCACAACGTTACAGCGTAATGTACACCAAGATGAAGGGCAGAGGAGAGAACACAAGTTGTTATATCAGATGTGCATCATTTACGGTATACATTTCAACAGTCTGCATACAAATTTCAATCACCTTATATCATTATAATTTGATTATTGTGAAACAAGCTGATCAATAATCTTCAAAAAGTGGGAAGAAGAGACGGGGGTAGAGGGACAGGGGAAGAGAGAGATAGAAGGGGGGGAGACAGAGGAAGAGAGAGAGAGAGAGAGAGAGAGAGAGAGAGAGAGAGAGAGAGAGAGAGAGAGAGAGAGAGAGAGAGAGAGAGAGAGAGAGAGAGAGAGAGAGAGAGGAGAGAGAGAGAGAGAGAGAGAGAAGAGAGGAGAGAGAGAGAGAGAAGGAGAGGAGGGGAGAGAGTTCAGAGAGAGAGAGAGAGGGGGGAGGGACAGGGAAAGAGAGAGAGGGGGGGGGGGGGAGACATACCAGCTTGGCTTTCCACAAGTGCTGTCGCCGTAGCACCATGGTTTTGGCTACCAGCATACAGGGAACGCATGCTAGGGCTATCAGCACCAGCAGAATCTGGATCCCCATCTAGACACAGACAGACAGACAGGTTCACATCTACAGAGAGAGACACGTCAGCTCTACAGAGACAGACATACAGGTTAACTCTTTAGAGACAGAGAGACTGGTTAGTGTACAGAGACAGACAGGTTAACTCTTCAGAGACAGTCAGAGGTGTTACGTCTTAATAGACAGACAGACAGGTTAACTCTTTAGAGACAGACAGACAGGTTAGTGTACAGAGACAAACAGGTTAACTCTTCAGAGATAGACAGAAAGGTCAACTCTACAGAGCCAGACAGATAAGTTAACTCTAAAGAGAAAGAGAGACAGTTTAACGCTTCGAGACAGCCAGACAGGTTGACTCTAAATAGACAGTTAAACAGGTTGAGTTTACAGAGACAGAAAGGACAGCTTATCTCAACAGAGACAGACAGGCTGGTTAACTCTACAGAGACAGACAGTTTAACTCTTCAGAGACAGCCAGAAGTGTTACGTCTTAAAAGACAGACATACAGGTTCACTCCCAAGAGACAGACAGACAGGTTAACACTAGAGACAGACGGCTGTGAGCGCAGAGAGAGAACGAGGGGAGGGGGCAGGTGAGGGTGTGGGGGTGGATCACCTGTCCCGGGTACAGGGGCTTGTTGGTGGGGTCGTTGTAGTTGAACAGACACATGTTGATGAAGTGGATGAGCAGGCTGGGCGCGTCCTTGGAGCTGAACACGTCGTAGGCCGTCCACTTGTAGAAGACCAGCAGTGCCAGGTAGCCGAACAAGCTGGACATGAACACGATCTCAGGGATGAAGCCCAGGAAGATGTTCAGGGGCTTCTTGAAGTACCTGCGGAGGGAGGACAGCTCGTTAGGGCTGGGCGATTAAACTCATTTTAATCGTGATTTCGATTTATGGGGTCAAACAATTTTTTTTTATTGATTAAATGTTTTGTAGAAATTGCAAATATGATCAGCTGGATATATTTTTGTACATTCTTCTCTATTTTAACGTTTTTCTATTTGAACATTTTGTGTATTTTTTTAAGGGGAAATTTCAAAGTTCTCAGTTACAAAATGTTTTTTTGGAGAGAAAGACTGAAAAAATGCAGCACGTTTTCAAACTCAAAAATAATCGTTCGAATAATCCTGATTTCAATATTGACCAAAATAATCGTGATTATGATTTTTTTCCATAATGGAGCAGCCCATTAGCCTTCGTCTTCACTTGTTATCCTCATCTTCAGGGGGGTCAAAGTGTGGGTAGAAGTGTTGGTGAAACGAGTGCATTACATGATGGACGAGACTAGCAGATTGTTTAGATGGTTAAACATAGGAATGTTCTGGAGCTTGGTTCTACGTAAATATAATGTTCATGATGGATGACGGTGTGAGACTTTCTTATCCTAGCTATCTTTGTTGTACACAGAGAATGGGTTAACCCAGCAACTGTAAGGGCTTGGCTCTGGTTTCCATTAACATCTTTACTGTACCGACAGAGATATTGTTGTTTCTCTTTCTTCTGACAAATGATGAGTTGTTTTGGATAAAAGCATCTCCTAAATGACCTACATTTAATGTAAATGTGACTATTGACTGCTGATGGAACTTAATCATTGTCTTTGTAACGACAGTCACGTTTGTTTCTGATATAAACCATCATAACTTAGACGGTTACATTACTTGCTTATATGTTTCGAACTAGTTGGTAGAGTGAAATTGTATTTGGAAAAGTTGCCAGTGGGTAATCCCCCCCCAAGCTGGTGCCAAGGGGAGAACCAGCAGCTCAAAGGACGGGTTTAGGATGTGCCTGTGGCCGCATGAGTCCCCATCATCATCATATATCACTGGGTGTACAAGGAGCTCACCACGTGTAACTTTACGGGACAATGGGTTTGATTCATATCAGCAAGGCCTCACACAGGTCCCTTATCTCTCAGACTCTCTCTCTCTCTCTCTCTCTCTCTCTCTCTCTCTCTCTCTCTCTCTCTCTCTCTCTCTCTCTCTCTCTCTCTCTCTCTCTCTCTCTCTCTCTCCTCTCTCTCTCTCTCTCTCTCTCTCTCTCTCTCTCCTCTTCCCTCCCTCCCTCCTCCCTCCTCCCTCCCTCCCTCTCTCCTTCTCTTCTCTCTCTCTCTCTCTCTCTTCTCTCTCTCTCTCTCTCTCTCTCTCTCTCTCTCTCTCTCTCTTCTCTCTCTCTCTCTCTCTCTCTCTCTCTCTCTCTCCCAAACACACTCTCTGGGTGTGTCATGTACTTTAAACTATAAATCACAAACTATGACAGCAGCACCATACTGATATCATAATGGAGTTCATCAAATAACACAAAATGGCTGTTGTACCAATGACTAAATTCCCTTTTTTCCTTTTCATGTAATTGTTGTTTTAAAGCTGCTGTAGATACGATTGAAGAGCTTTAATTTGAGTGTAATGTGTTAGAGATGACATCCATCATATCTGAGTGAATGAACTGCTGTGTGATAATAATTATGTTCTGTACTGCGCCTGTTTCTGGATGCAACAACACCCCTGAGTGGAAGAGAAACGCAGACAGGGAGGACACAGTTGTATTTTTGGAGCTGTTTAGGCCCAATCCCATTTCTACCCCTAACCCCTTCCCCTTACCCCTTCAAAACAAGGGGGAGGGGTAAGGGGAAGGGGTAAGGGGTAGAAATGGGATTGGGCCTAAGTGTGTTAATTCTTTTCTGCTCTCTCTCTCTCTTAACAGTTCTGGAATCTCACCTCTACAGCAGCTATTTTTTTCCTACATTTTCTTTTCATATGATGGTAATATTTACTCTTTTGGTAGCTCATTTTGATAGTACTTTATGCTTAAAATGATAAAATTGGGACTTGTTTATCTTACGTACCTGCATTGTTGAGGAGAGCTTGGAACACAAGCATTTCATTGCCAACAAGGAAAGTCACATTTTCTTTGCTCGTTTGACAACTAAAGCAGTTGAGTTGAGGAGGAACTTACAGGTGGTTGAAGAGACTGAGGGAAACTCCGAACAGCATGTGCGTCACCCCCAGGATGATGGACATCTTCATCTTGAAGGAGTTCAGGAAGGTCAGCTTGTTGGTGGCGATGTTCCAGATCTAGAAAACCAAACCATTTAATACCAAACAGACTGACGTGTTCATTCATTTAGGAGTGACACAACAAGCGGATTGAGGGAAGTCAAACCCAGGACGCAAAATCTTATGTCACATTTATAGCCTCCACAATAGAATTGAGTCCCACACAATCGAGTAAGTAAGATTAAAAATTGAACACAGCACACTGATTTCATGCTCTTTCATGTTCTTTGCTTAGTTTAAAACAGTGTGATTCTGGCAGTTAGTTTGTCGTCATTACCGGGTCGATTCCCAGCGGGTAGGGCCCGTTGAACACACCCGGGACGGCAGGATCCAGCTGGAGCAATGCATTCTCACCCAGCGTCCCAAATCTAGAGCAAGGAACAGAATATCGTTTGTGTAGGCAAGACGTTAAGACGTTGAGAGAAATGGTTTTAATAGCACAGGTGAGGACATCTAACGAATTTACAAAAGGATTCGTTACGTTCCATGCATAACGCAGGCAGTCCCACAGGGCTCCTCGCTCATCGTTCAACACAGGGCGGAGTAGGGAAAGGCAGAGAGAGGCAGAGAGAGGCAGAGAGCGGCAGAGAGACACAGAGAGGCAGAGAGGCAGAGAGGCAGAGAGAGAGAGAGGCAGAGAGAGGCAGAGAGAGAGAGGCGGAGAGAGAGAGAGGCAGAGAGAGAGGCAGAGAGGCAGAGAGAGAAAGAGATACAGAGAGAGGTAGAGGGATACAGAGACAGGCAGAGAGAGGCAGAGAGAGGCAGAGAGCGGCAGAGAGAGGCAGAGAGAGGCACAGAGAGAGGCACAGAGAGAGAGAGAGAGAGAGAGAGAGAGAGAGAGAGAGAGAGAGAGAGAGAGAGAGAGAGAGAGAGAGAGAGAGAGAGAGAGAGAGAGAGAGAGAGAGAGAGAGGGAGAGAGAGACAGAGTGAGGCAGAGATGGGCAGAGAGGCAGAGAGAGGCAGAGAGGTACGTCCTGTTTTTACGCAGGCGGCACCCTAGGGCTACTTCTTTTCTCTTCTGGAGAGACGTACAAGGTATGAACCAGTAGCCCTGTGCGCGGGAATTTAACTCACGTCCAGTTGCCTCCCTTGTTGACGAACATGGGCCGCACGCTCCACCCGGAGCCGAACATGTTGAGGGACTTGGAGAAGCAGTCGTTGTAGATGATGCCGGTGTAGATGGAGAACAACCCCATCAGCAGGATGATGTAGCGGCCGGCAAACACCATGTTGAATATCTGCAGCACAGGGAGCAGAGGTACGAGCCACACGTTTAGCCGTTGTAGTTGTCCGTGTTATCTGCGCTTTAGGAAGCTTGGGGAACACTAATAATAATAGTAGTAGTGGTAGAGGTAGTATTAGGATTATAGGGTATTAGGATTGTTTAAATCATGATAGTAGCAGTAATATCGTTGCCCGTGTTAGTGTGTATAACAGAATCACAAAAAAAATTGACACAGGTCTGGTTTTGGAGAAAACATGGACATATACCTTTCTGTCCATTTTTCGTTATTTTATTTACATCCAATTAGATATTTTTCAGTAAATTCATCATATATTTCTTTAAATATACACACAGGACTACATGAAGAGCTCCTTTCTGGGCCAACTCTGGTTGGTTAAATCTGGTTTTATCGGGTTTCATCTGGTTTCCTCTGGTACCTCATTGTCGCTCTTCTGCGAGAGCAGCCGGCTCTCCCTGATGACCAGGTAGAGGGCGATGGAGGTCATTAGCAGGCCGTGGCCCATGTCTCCGAACATGACGGCGAACAGAAAGGGGAAGGTGATGATGGTGTAGGGAGCTGGGAGCACACAGGGAGAGAGAGAACGTCACCTGACGGACTGCACAGTGTTTTCACAGGTGAAAACCTACAGTACAGGTGCTGTAGGTAAGATTTAAGAGCTGCTACAAGTATAATTTGATGGAAGGTCAAAGCAATGGGTCAGTGATTAGTGAGTGGTAGTATTGAATGCGATAACTGAGAATAACTGTTCTGGTTGACTTCGCCAACTTCAGTATGAGCCACAGCTCGGTCCAATCTGAACCAATCTGGAAATCTGTTCCCAGATTGCTTCAGGGAATCCATTTTGCCTGCCACATCATAGCTAAGCTCCACCTCAGGTGTGTGAATATAACACATTTGAATGGCAGAGAACATAGTGATGGATCAAAATCCATTCTGCCCTCTCTCACTAAAACACTCAATCTATCGACTTACAGCATTTTTTAATTTGTACGTGTAAATGTAAGGTGTGGGACATTGAGATGTGTAACCTGGGTTGATTTCCCGGTAGTTTCCGATTCCGTAGGCGTCCACGATGTTCTGGAAGCCGGAGGTGAACTTGTTGGTCTTGTTGAAGGTGGGCGGGGTCTGTTTGGTCAGCATCCTGTTCAGGATGGAGGGCACGGTGGAGCCACTCCTCTCCTGTCAATCACAACAAACATGGCCGTCAGGTCACTGAGGTTTGACATTTTTTCGAAAAAATAACATTATGCACATGTCTGACGGACCACCCTCATTAACTATGACTAAGAGTGGGGAAATGATTCTTGTTAGAATGGCGATTCTTATCTTATATGACTCTTAATCGATTCATAACTTGCGATATCCTTTTGTCTTAAGTTTGTCTTAGTGTGTTCACATTATTGCAATAAGTTGGTCAAATATTCAAACTAAATTGTTTTAAACACACATTTCTTCGGTTTCACGACATCATTTGCCACACCGCCTTTTCAAGTGCCAAGCCGACTGGAATCGAGAACCTGTTTTTGAATTGGGGTTCGTTTTGAATCGATCATACATTTTTCGGATCGTGGCTCTTAGGAATCAAAATTGAATCGTGAAATGTTCACACCTTTATCTTTAACCTTATCACCAGCCTGCAACACACATTATCACAGTCAAGCATCGTTTAAATTAATCTATTTCATCAAGCGAGGTGGACTGACCACGCCTCTCAACCCACACTCCAGTCCCTAACGAGGGACGTTTGGATGTGCACGAGAGGCGGCGCCGGTTTAAGCTCCGCCCCCTCTGGAGGACCACGTACCGTGCCGCGGCGCAGGGCGAACTGGATGGAGTCCAGGTCGGACACGGGGCACCACACCTCGGCGATCAGACACTTCTGGGTCACGTCGATGTTGCACAGGTTGAGCGTGTGGTAGATGGCCTTCATCTTGCGCACCTTGATGAACCACACGCGCATCGTCTTGGAGGCCGCCTGGAGCACCCGCTGCCGGTGGTCCTCAGTCTGGTTCAGGACCTAGGGGGGAGGGGGCGAGAGTGAGTCCCTTAGACTCATGTCTTGGGTGAAACCCGCCTACAGACACGAGCTATGACAACAACATCGACGACAAGCAGAAGTTCTGAAAGGGTCGGCTTGGCTCAGGAGGTAGAGCATAAAGTATTGCAACTGGAAGGTTGCTAGTTCGATCCTTCGATCCTCCTTTGAGGTATCCCTGAGCAATACACCTAACCCTTACTGCTTACGATGGGCTGGCTGTTGCCTTGCATGGTAGACTCTGCTGTCGGTGTGAGAATGTGCTTATGAGTGTATATATGTGGATGAACCGTTTTAAGTCGCTTTGGATGTGTCTGCAAAATCCACTAATCGTTAAATGTGTTTCTTCAACCTAGTTATTTGGCAGAGAATTTGAGAGGGCAATATATGATATTGGAACATGAAACGTAAACGAATATCCCTGGAGAGTCTCTCCCTCTTTCTGTGTCGCCACTAAACTATTATTACAGCATCCTTTTCCAGGCGGCTAGAAAATGAGGGGGAAGAAAACGGCATATTGTTCAGTAGAACACTTTTTTAGGGTTTCTAAGTGTGGCTGGCTGGTGGCTTGCATAGATGACAGTACACAGACCATAAGAGGACTGGTGGAGGTTTGCTTAAAAGGAGGTGGTAATTGCAGTGGAATGTTCCATATTCATTTATAGGCTTATCGAGGTTCTGTCGTAAAACTCTCCAGTTAATGGACTTAAGAGCAGGGCTAATTTGAGGGGCAGGTCAAGCTAAATGAGCACACAACACGTCATTAGTTTTCTATTGTGGTAAATCCGACTCCTTCGGGGAACCGGGTCAGTCTGGGTAAGCATTAAGGCCTCCACTGAAGCAAAACCGAGCTTGGTTTCTATGCCTAATAAGTTCCAAAACATTGAATAGCCATGATTCATGTTGAACACCACATGCACCCAATTGCACAATACGATTAAAATTTAGCTCAAAATATATTGTATCAAAAACAAACACCTGCATCCTGAAAACATTGTTGACCATGATGGACATTTGCTATTTCATTGTTCCGTAGGGAACGGATCAACAACAAAAACAAAGTCCCTGCTGAAAGATTAAATTATGTGTTTGACTGTAGATCTACTTTGTGGGCAGTGAGGGGCTTGAACAATTGAAGAATTGGTACTGAGATAGACCTAATCTCAATGTTTCTGCCTGTAATGAGGACTACTATCCGGAATATGTCAGGTACACATTCCTTGCCTTATATTGCCCAAAAATTACTTTCAAATGAAGGCAAGAATATGAGCTGGCCGTAGTTCTACCTTTTGCTAGTCATATGGATGCAGTCACTCTAGTCATTCATGTGGTGAGTTCGAGGCATGTACTGATGGCAGTATGGATCGTGTATTGATGGGAGTATGGATCGTGTATTGATGGCAGTATGGATCGTGTATTGATGGGAGTATGGATCGTGTATTGATGGGAGTATGGATCATGTATTGATGGTAGCATTGAGCGTGCGTTGACTTACCATCTGGAGGTCATCGATGCGGGTGTTGACTCCAGCCAGCATCTCTTTCCTTTCCATGGGAGTCTCAGGACACGGGTACAATGACGCCCGGAACCTGGTGAGGAGGGCTCAGCGTTACCCTCACTACCTTTCCATACGTTACACCATAGGAGCACTCCTACTAGTACCACAATTACTAGTACTACTACCATGACCACTACTCATGTTACTACTACTGCTACTGATGCAGATATTACTATTTTGACGAGCATTGTCTTTGCTAGTAATTGTCAACTCGCAACTTGCGTTGACAACATCATATCTGTCGTCAACGCTGATTAAAAGATTGATTTCAATGTTATCAATAAAATCACACCCCATAACTGATATATTCTACAATAAAAAAATGCTGGCAGCCCATACCTCTTTCCTTGTTTTTAAGGTTCTTACTAGTGACACCACCAGAACCCCTAGAATTGACCACGGCCAGACAGCCGATTTACACTAGTTAGCGTCACATAGCTGCCCAACCAGTTAGGAGAACAGATCACTGTTAACAAGTGTTCTGAATTCTGAAAGAGCCCGCCAACTAACCTGGGTGAGCTCAATCGTACACAAGGCAACTTTAACATGCACATGTCATTAAACACAGGCGTGAACAACACCTACCCCTCGCAGATCTTCTTTACACGGTTCTTCAGCTGATCCCCTTGGAAGAAGATGATGAACACAGACTTGTGAACCTGGTCTCCCTATGGGACAGAGGAGACCCCGTTAAGGTGTGTGAGTGTGTGTGTGTGTATGTGTATGTGTATGTGTGTGTGTGTGTGTGTGTGTGTGTGTGTGTGTGTGTGTGTGTGTGTGTGTGTGTGTGTGTGTGTGTGTGTGTGTGTGTGTGTGTGTGTGTGCGTGTGTTTGTACGGGCGTGTATGTGTGTGCGTGTGTGAGTGTCTAGTTTGTCTGTGTGTGCATGTCTGTGTGTGTTTGTATGCGTTTGCATGTGTGTGTGTGTGTGTGTGTGTGTGTATGTTTGCGTGTCTGCGTCTAAGTGTCTGTGTGCGTAGGTATGTATGTGCGTGTGCGTTTGTGTCTGCGTGTGTATGTGTTTGCGCGTGGGTATGTGTGTGCGTGTGTGTGTGCGTTTGTGTCTGCGTGTGTATGTGTTTGCGTATGCGTTTGTGTCTGCGTGTGTGGCTGGCTGACCGTAGCAGGGTCCTCGAGGGGGTCTTCTATCTCCGCCTGGCGCAGGAACACGTTTCCGCGGCACACGCGCCACAGCATCCTCTCAAAGGTGGGGATCCTCTCACGGCTGATCACCCCGGCAACGAACCTGGGAGGAGGGAGAACAAGGTCGTCAATCAGTGTGTTCCAGTAAGGGGGACGTCACTAGGCCACGGACGGTTGGGGCTGTCGGACGTCTCTGCTCGGATACTGCAATGAATTTCCCTGTATGCGTCTGAGCAGGTTGCGCCTACCCCAGTCTGAGCGGTGCCCCACGTCCCCCCTCGTTCCCTTCCATGAGGGATGAGGACTCCTCCAGCAGGTTGGGGTCCTCCATCTGTCACACAGAGAGGCTCGCCTGTTGACTGGTGTTCAGCCACTCAACTGACAAACAGTCGCTTAGGAAGGGGTGGGTGTGATGTGGGGACCATGGTTGAAAGGGTGTTTGTGTATGAGTCATGTGTTAATGGACAAGACCACGTTACAGGGAGTTTATTGGGAATTCATGGATGAATGAGTGAGACCTCGTCAAAGGGTGTTTTTGGGTAAGTCATGTATGAATTAGTGAGACATTGTCAAAGGGTGTTTACGGGTGAGTCCTGTATGAATGGGTGAGACCACATCAAAGGGTGTTTATGGTTGAGTCCTGTATGAATGGTTGAGATCTCGTTAAAGGCTGCTTATGGGTGAGTACTGTATGAACGGGTGAGAGACCTTGTTAAAGGGTGTTTATGGGTGAGTCTTGTATGAATGGGTGAAAGACCTCGTCAAAGAACTGCTGGGTGCGGCGCAGGATGTGCTTCAGCTCTGTCAGCTCCAGGAAGTTCTTCTTCAGGGCTTCCTGGTTGGTGTTGATCTCTTTCAGCTCGTTCTCCAGCTTCTCTCAAAGGTCGCCTGCCCAATCACCACGCATCCGTCCAATCACAGCATTGCTCACTTTTAACAGCACATATTCACAGCCATCACAGCGCCGATTTTACTGCGGCAGGAAATATTCTTCCTTTTTTTTATATACATACTTTTGCAAGGTTGATTCTGATTTATTCAGTATTTAATGTTTTTAGGAATAAGCAAATGTTTTAAGTGCTAGTTATATTTTGAGCTGTCTCCTGTTTATCTTATCCTTTCGGTGAAAGATTACCTCCAGATCAATCCATGTCTCTGGGGAGGGGGACCTCTAGGGATTCTCTCCGGTCGACCTGGGAGATGTTGGCCTTCTTGATTCTCTTCTCAAACAAACCGGACGGAAGAGAGTCTCATGTGTCTATAGAAATCGAGGTTCTCATGTGTTCATATTGGCTAACATGAGGTGAAGACAGAAGTTCTGAACATGTTCCAAATGGTGGAAACGTTGCCTGAAAAATGACGTTAACGTTACAGACGGTGATTTTTCCCGTAAGAGTAAACCCATTGTCAGGCGGGTCCATGGGGATCTTTGGATAGGGTCTCAGAAACACCCGAGCAGCAGTGTCATTGGCGATATTTGAGAAACTTGGCTGAGAGCTGAACTTTGGTTGTGTAGTACAACGTCCACTCAGTTATTTTCCTTTTGTCTGTAAATGTGCAAGCCTTCGTCTCGACGGTTCAGTCCTATACAAATAGCGCCTCGTTTCGCGGACTTGCATGGTCTTTCTGAGGCATCAGGCTACACGACCCACCCACCTATGCTTAAAGGCACAACCAAAGATCCTTTGTTTTCCCAACCTCCAACCAACTTTGCCTTTCAGTTCACCTTGATTGTCTTTTGGTTTTCAGTTCACTGCGAGCGTTCTCGGCACGTAGTGTACAGAAATAGCGCTTTCTTACTCAGCTTTCGGTCCCATTCTTCATCTCCGAACTTCATTGACAACTTGCGTTGGAGACGTTTGACGTCTGGTTCCAGCTGCAAAGAACAGACAAATTTCACACCTGCTTTTGACTGAGAAGGATCAGGACAAGCAGTCTAGCATCTTAACGATTATGTAGGATATGCTATACATTTATTATCTTGAGTCCTTTTAGCCAAACATTTCATCAAAAAGCTTTAAATTATCATTGTACATTTATTAAAGGCTCTTGTAAGTATTTTCGCTATTCGGCTATCTTATTTCTTTGTACTTACTCTCTAAACTGGACCATGCCCAGTTCTCAGTTTCACTGACCGCAGTAGTGCCTCTTGACTGTAGGAGCTGAGTAGTGCTATCTCTGCGCTCCTGAAGGTATCCCCATGGTGACTCCTGTCTCAATACACTGGCTCTTGCTAGGAGTCACTCTTATTAACATTACTATCCCATCACCCCAAGTGTATTTTGTGTATTTTGCCTATGTAATAGATTTCACAGATTTACATGTAAAGAAGATTGCAAATGTTGGCCTCCTAATGCCAATTTCTCAGTGATATTGGTTTGAGTAGACATACACCTTACACACAGAGAGGCCGACTATCATATGCCTATATTCGCAACAAGGCCTGCCAAGTGGGCCTATATTATAGATCTAAATGGGTGGAGCGTGAATTACGAATCAGAACCCTTCTTCTTACTCTTGATTTTACCATTATTTTTATTTACAATTAAAGAGCAGATTCTTTATACAATGGCGTCACCATGTCTTGGTTGCGCAGATATATGTGTGATTTTGCGTTCGCATTGCCCCTTCATGACGCTGAAGCGACCGCCATGATGAAGCTCTTTCAAACGGGTCTGCGCTATGTTGAGCACGAATACGATATCACTTATCCTCCTGAGCGTTTCCGACACATTTTAGTATTGAACTATGAACTGAATCACATTCAATTCTACATCGTAATATAAGCTTGAACACAGTGCACATATTACCCAATATCGCAGGGTAGCCACTGGTTCTCTTTAACATTACATCTTCAAACCGAACGCTAACCGCACTTATAGGTCAACACATAATCATTTAATAAACTCTTAACGGATGAATTTACAACATTGACTGCATTACCCTGCACGGTAACCATTCAAATCTAGCATTCCTCTCTCCTCCTATCCTAGGTCACTCTAAACGCACGATATGCGGTCGACGAGTACACATGTTCTAAATATGCAAATGTCCCAATTAAACGTATAACAAGAATCTCAATTTCTTCGGTAATATGTGTTGGCGGAATTTCCCCGGACCTGCCAACCGCTGTCTCCGTGTATCTTGCTAGGTCGACGCTTGAGTCACGGAGTAACGCGGATCGTGGCTTTCAGGGTGTGCGGTGGTCCAGCGGATGTACACTGTAACAGACCTTTCACAAGTTAGGTGTCTTTTAGCGCCATTCATTGAACAAAGGTTGAGATAACTTCAATTACTGTTTTATTTTATTTGCATATGCAATAATTGGTCGATATTCATGTGCAGTCTGGAACAAAACAAACAAAAAAGATTTATAATAAATATTCTAATAGCAGATATCACTTACAAAAACACAAACCTCTCAGATCTCACAAATAAGCTTTGCCGCCCAGCACGCAGGAAGCATTAAACAGAGGAGTGTTGAGTCAGAGGCTACTACTCAAGCGTCCTCTAGGTTTTCTCCTCTCACAAGCTTTCAATATCACTTCACGCTGTCCCAGATGCTCAGGGTCTAAACCAGGACACATGGCCTACAGCCAGGCAGCCCTTTTAAAGCGGACTCCAGTAATGTACAACAAATTACTACCCAGAGCAATGAGAAAGCACTGCTTTTAAATTAGTAAACAACCACGCTGGCCTCGTTAAAGTCCTAGTGCTGTTTCATAACAGCAGGGCTTTGTGTATAGGCCTGTAGGATGTTTGTTGGAGGCCTTGTTATGGCCATGGCTTAGTAGACTTGTGTGGTGATTAGATTGGATACGAATTTATTAATCCCCACGAGGGGAGTTAATATCTGTCCCACCTCTCTCTCTTTCTCTCTCTCTCTCTCTCTCTCTCTCTCTCTCTCTCTCTCTCTCTCTCTCTCTCTCTCTCTCTCTCTCTCTCTCTCTCTCTCTCTCTCTCTCTGCTTCGGTCTTCGCGTGAATGTCGCTTCCTTCCCATCAGCAATACACGGTTTCTATTCTTTCTTTTGGTGTTTTCCGCCCACTTTCTCCCCCCTAGGCTTCTCTTCTATCTATCGTTTTTCCCCCTAAAAGAGGACCCCTCCCTACCGACCCATCACTCTCCGGCATTGATGTATGGAAAGAGAGAGGAGGGGGAAAAGTGTGTGATTAATGTCTTTCAGAGAAAGATAAATAATCACAGGAGACTGGGGGGCTGGTAGTTGGCCTTAGGGGAGTAAATATGGAGAGTTTTATAGCTGCTCACTTGGGAGGGAAGATGGGGGAGGAGAGAGCATGGTGACGGGGAATCCATTCAAGTATATTAGTTCCCCCACCATACTGCATACACAATAACCCCCTCATCTCCTTTATCGCAATACTGTCTTTCATCAACACCGAATCCCAGCTCACTGAGTACGCATGCTCACACAAACACACACACACACACCGAATCACTGACATACAGATATGCAAACATGCATGAGCTCATGTGTACACCACCCACACACACACACACACACACATACACACAGATATGCAAACAAGCATGCATGCGCTTATGCACACACTCTCTCTCTCTCTTTCACACTTCTTACACACACACACACACACACAACACACAACAACACCACACACACACACACACACACCACACACACACACACCACACACACGACACACACAAAACATCACATCAACAGCCCTTTCTTTTCCCGTCGTGGCCACTGTGTGTGTATGGCATGCAGTTGTGTGAGGGTGCTCTGTTGAACAGTCCCTCCCATGCATGGGTGGTTCCCTGCTTTTTTTTAAGGCCCGCTTCCCGCCCATCCTCGGGCGGCCTGCCCTGTTCCCCTGCAGAAGATTGCATCTTTTATTTATCACTTTCGGTTCCTTGCCTTTATTTTTTCGAGCAAAAAAAAATTCAGGGGGTGAAATTGCAATCAACATAACATGGCCTCCTCCTGCAGTACCCTGGGCTGTCACCCCCCCAGCCCCCGAGCATGCAGGAGACTGACAGCCTGTGCAGACCAAGACACACTTAGTCGCACACACAAACAAACACACACACACACACACACACAGACACACAGACACACACGCTTCCCTTCTGTTTTTATCAACCCCCCGAACACATTGTCACATTCCCTCTCCACAAGTCACACACACACATGCACTCAAGCACACACAAAAGCCCCTATCTC
>OLKM01001510.1:77491-87491 GCA_900291075.1 Melanogrammus aeglefinus
CTGGTTGTGTTTGATGGGGACAGCCTGGCAGTTTGTGATGTGGTTGACAGCTCCCTCCCATTGATGGCCCTCTTTTAAGCCCGACGACCGCCGAAGTGCACTCCAGAAGGAGGTGAACTGGGCGTGTCCCCTGCGGAGGAATGAGAGATGGCATCGTTTTATTTATTTCACTTTCGGTTCCTTGCCTTTATTTTTTCGAGCCAAAGAGAGAGATATCAGGGGCGTGAAATGCAATCAACATAGCATGGCGTACCTGCGCTGCGCAGTTACCCTGGGCTGTCACCCCCCCAGCCCGACATGCAGGAGACTACCAGCAACTGTGCAGACCCAGGAAACACAGAACCTTGTCGCACAACACGCATGAAACAAACACAGACACCACACACACACACACACACACACACACACACACACACACAGACACACACGCTTCCCTTCTGTTTTTATCAACCCCCCGAACACATTGTCACATTCCCTCTCCACAAGTCACACACACACATGCACTCAAGCACACACAAAAGCCCCTATCTCCGTTAGTCGCCGTCAAATCTTCAGACTGAATGTTTTTTTCTCCTTTGTAAATCTCAACATTGATGCACGTGCTTTCTGTGTGTGTGTGTGTGTGTGTGTGTGTGTGTGTGTGTGTGTGTGTGTGTGGATGAAGTGTGTGCCTGTGGTGTGTGTGTGTGTGTGTGTGTTGTTGTTGTCGCACGTTTTTTCCAAGAGCTGAAGGTTATTCACTCACTGAAGCCTCGAAAAGAAAAGCAAATAAATGAGTCTACTGCTGGGGAATCTGGTGAACAGGCCAGTGAGAGCTAGAGACGAGAGAGAGAGAGCAGACATGACAGAGATGGAGTAGAGAGAGATGCCAGACGAGAGATGGAGAGGAGAGAAGAGGAAGAGAGAGAGAGAGAGAGAGAGAGAGAGAGAGAGAGAGAGAGAGAGAGAGAGAGAGAGAGAGAGAGAGAGAGAGAGAGAGAGAGAGAGAGACAGACTGCCTGCTCGCCCAGCAGCCTGCTCCATGGCTACTATTGTGCGCTGTACATTCTCTGAGCCCACAAGAGCTGAAGCCATCTCCACACTGATTCTTTGCAGGGATGAGGAGCCAGTAAAGAAAGAGAGCAAGAGCGAGAGAGGGAGAGGGAGAGGGAGAGAGAGAGAGAGAGAGAGAGAGAGAGAGAGAGAGAGAGAGAGAGAGAGAGAGAGAGAGAGAGAGAGAGAGAGAGAGAGAGAGAGAGAGAGAGAGAGACAGAGAGAGAGAGAGAGAGAGAGAGAGAGACACACAGAGAGAGAGAGAGGGGACACCAAGCAAGGGAGAGGGAGGAGGAGGAGGAGGAGGAAGATCATGCATAAAATCTTGTTTGCAGAATGCATTAAGATTCAGATGAACTGGTGAGGGTAATGGGATTAGAATCCTGAACCGTTTCCAAGGGTGGGAGGAAGGAGTGACAGCTGAGCCTATTGCACTGACGAATGCAGTGAAATATTGTGTCTCTGGCAAAGGAAGCTAGTGAGCCAGCCAGCCAGCTATCCAGGCAGGAAGGGTGCTCAGCACTGAGCACCTCTGTTTACTTCCAGCTCTGCCACATATAATGCCTCTAGCAGATACGTGCATCCTAGCCTCTAGCAACGATCTATACCTCCGGCTTTAGCTGAACGCTCAGATGGCAGCAGAATAGCACCAATCCGTCTCACAAAGGTGTTTGGCAAACAAAATAGAAGCGCTGTGGCTTTAAATCGCCGTCCCTCCCACTCTTTCTAAATATCTTCTATTTAGCCAGCGGTGAAAAGATATGGAGGGCTTTTGTCTGCGTACCCATTGGTGGGGCACATAGAACTGGAAAGACACATAAATAGGAACAAAGTACTAAGCTTCCAGTCGGGATCGCTTAGGGCAATTCAATGCGCTCAGCTCACTGGGCAAAAACAGGGAGAAGTGGGCTACTATTACCAGCTTCTCTGAAAATAGGCTATTATTACACAGCTATAGGGGTCTAGTAATAGCCTACATAATTCATAATAGACCGAAGACAGTCCACGCCTGGCAGTTCCACCACATATGCCACCAATACTATGTGCTATAACCCGTCCCCCTATGATGTTATACACCGTGTATTAAAGCCCACTTACCGACTTGTAATACGTTGTCCACCCAGCCACCCTCTAAAAGAGTAACACCCCGCAGAAAAGGCAGTTGGGTATCGTCGGTATTGTCCCCGCTAGTTCCACTTTCCTCTCCCCCTGCGTTGAAGGAGGAATACATGCAGATCTCCTTCTCGCTTCTGGGAAATGACCAGTATACGATCCTCCTCTGGACGGGTTCTGGAATCCGCTCGAACCGCTCCTCAACCCTCTGGAACGGCCACTTCTCTGCCACTCTCCGTGCCGCGATATCGAGCAGCGATTCGGGGTTGTGCGTTTTTCCCGATCCTCCTAGAGCGGACCCCGCACCGCCACACAGGACTCCTCCAGCCCGCTGCCCCTGCCTGCATGCCGGGTTGTAACCGGGCCGGCAGCAGAGCCGCTTGGCTGGGGGCTGCTGGACTCGCTCGGCCATGATCGCACCGCTTCCAACCTGAAGCGCAGTTCCTCTCCGATCATATACACGGGATAAGGAAGAGAAAAGGACAATCTCTCCGCGATTGTTTGCCGTACATGGAGAGACGGCCCTTATTCGGAAAGTAGGCGGCGCCTCCGAGTTCCGTAAAGTCCTTTGTGTTGTCAAATTAACCGAGATGGGTGGGATCCTGGAGCGCAGCCAACGCACGAGTGGCGCTATAAAAGGAACTGGAGGCGGAATTCCCGAACGTCGGCAAATCCTTTGTGAAGCAGTTCGGGAGCGCGAGGGCGGGGCCCTGGCGGCCGACGGCCTTTGAAGTTTCCTTCTTGTTTGAGTTTAAAGGCGGGGACTAATCCATGGGCGGGCTCACAGTTTCCCACAGGCGCAAAGGGGGCAAAGGAGTTGAATATTTTCTTTCTGAGCCAGTGCTAGCAGCCTCTCCTTTCTTGAACGACATCTCCCCGGGTTGTTTTCAAGGCCTCAGTCAAGGCCCCTCAGCTGTCAGAGGAAGAAATATTGCGGGATCAAGTGGAACATATGAACATGTTTAACATTGGGGGTTCACTAGACATAGGCATACATAGCATACAGAATTAGTAGGCCTTAAGTAATTGACTCTGCAGCCCCTACTCCGGAAATAGCCAAAAAAATAAAACAGCCAGGGTTCTTTGAGGTCGGGCCAAACTATCGGTTTGACGTCCAACTGTGATGACTTGCTCTCATAGTCTAGTGAAGCCTGTTACCAACAAAGCTGGCGAGCCACATTTACGAGCCTCCTCCCTGATAATGTATACCATATACGTTTTATCCTAGCTGTGGTGGTCTACTATTTGCTTCTGGGGGGAATAAAGTCAGGGGCTGGGGTGCAGCTGCATTTTTTTTTTTTTTTAAATCTTCAGACACCAAGTTGGAGACTTGCAAACGCTTGTTTGGATGCAAAAAAATGGCTTTAAATTATTGAATGAATCGGTTTGAGGTATGTCTGGTGCCGTTTGAGAGAGAGATAGAGAGAGATATGTCTGTGTTTCCAGCTGCCCCACTCCTGCCCCTATGAATAAAAGGCTGCCCTTTGAACTGTTCTGAAAGTGATCCATGCCTTATGGACAAAACAGATGTGTCTTAACCTGATTTAGTTTCAATACTTACCCACAGGAAGCTCACACAGCCAGCAGGTCCTCTTTTGTTATGGTAGTCATCTTTCTCAGCTCAATCGTATATTAGAGAAGAGCTGTGTTGTTTTTTTTAATGTTTTTTGGTAGATGCATCATTCAATCTTTTCTTCTGACACTGGGGTTCGACACATAATTAGAATCCTCTGTCATAAAAAGACCTTTCTCGTTATACTTTTACACACAGAATATAAATATGTTTAGTAGGATTTCCTACATTTGACATTTCCAAAATATGCATATTTATTACAACAAATGTATATTATTGTTATTACGCTATTACTATTGTGGCACTAGCCTAAAAGGCGTATTACTGTAAAACCCTAAATATTAGCCTAGCATAGCAGCATACAAATATAATTTAATATAATCAAAGAATATCAAACAAAGGTCATTTATTAAAAAGAGGACTGGTGTTTCATTACTTTTGAAGGGCTATTTCCAGAGTGTTGTATCCTTTCATCCTTTATTTTGAGGCCAACAGAGAACTACAACTCCCATGTTTTTGAAGGGCGCGTCATATCCAATCACGAGTTGACACTGTGTGACCACAGTTCCTGGTTACGGGCGGAGAGAGAGTGGCTATATACGAGCTCCAATTTAAAGATCTGTATTTTCAATAGGTGAGTGCTTTCCTCAACATTGTGTGTATATAACGCCACTGACGAAAACTAGAACACATTCCCCATAGGCTTGCATCATATGGGGTGGTTTGACTTGGTCCTAAACCCCTTTTGTTCATAGATTAGTGTAGGCCGATTCTGACGGCTAGATTAGCTAGCTAAGTTAGCAAACTCTTTTCGCAAGTCAAATGCTTTTAGAGAAGAGAATCCTTTAAGTAGTAGTAGCTTTAAATTTAACACAATTTTAGTTAGACGTATTTTAATTGCTAGAATATATTCCATTGGTTGGTCTCATATCGGCGATCATTTCCTGGAGCCACAGCGTTCTCCTTCTCGTGATCTTTGAGAAGAGCTCACCTTCTGCATCTCTTTAAAATGTTACGCGTTCTGTTGTTCCTTGTCCGAGACCGCCTCCGATAGGAGTTGTGTTATATGTATACGTTTCCCTAAATGATAACCGCTTGTATCCGCCACTGACAGGTGCTGAAAACTGTTGACCATGATCGACGTGCGAGGCTGGGCGGAGTACGTGGTGGAGTGGGCTGCCAAAGACCCCTATGGTTTCCTCACGACGGTCATACTGGCTCTCACACCCCTCTTCATTGCCAGTGCGCTGTTGTCGTGGAAACTGGCCAAGATGATCGAAGCCCGGGACAAAGAGCAGAAGAAAAAGCAGAAACGTCAGGAGAATATTGCAAAGGCCAAGAGGGCCAAGAAAGACTGAGCCTCTGAGAAGGGCACGGAGGGATAAGCAATAGGAGGGAGCTAAATGGCCTGGCCCACGGCTGTATTTCCCTCCCATGTCTTTCTGCCCTCCCAGGACTCAGCCCCACTACCATTGCAGGCCCACAAGGCAGCTTTTGTGGGAGAAGAAGAGGAAAAATGCCCACAGGGCCCCAGGGCTGACAGACAATACTGCAGGGACGTGGCTCCTCCTCCTCCTCCCTATGGGACTCTTGGTAGCAAGAGCACAGTGGCCATCTGTATAATTTGTTTCTGTGCAGATTCACTTTACATTGCAGCTGTTGCATCACCTTGCATTCCCTTTTTACCATTGATTTTGTTGATTTGATTGTATAGAAACTCGACTGGAAATGTCATTTTCTTCCAAATTGAAAGTATTATTTCCAAGTGATTTTAATAAAGTGCTGGTGGGTTATAGTTATCTCTTGG
This sequence comes from Melanogrammus aeglefinus, assembly GCA_900291075.1. Classification (NCBI taxonomy): domain Eukaryota; kingdom Metazoa; phylum Chordata; class Actinopteri; order Gadiformes; family Gadidae; genus Melanogrammus; species Melanogrammus aeglefinus. Next base: position 83,017 of record OLKM01001510.1, read on the forward strand.
CATTTAAATACAGAAGTGGATTACAATAACATCCAAGTGTCTTTCATTGTAAAACGTGGTGTCTCTAACACATTGTTTTGAAGTTAATTAAGGAGCCCTAAAGTTAGGCTACTGGTGCAAGCCATGAAAAAACCCCACCACCGAGCAAGACTGATTATTTTATCTTTTCCAACACCCCTTTTTTTTATCAGATCTTTCATTCTGATTTATAATCAAGTGACATAATTTTCCCTTCAAGAAATTCATTCAATGACAACAGGTGCTGTAATTGGATAATATTCAATTTATCTAGATGTTTTTTCATTTACTGTTTTACCACCAGGTTTGAGTGTGATTAGCTATTTCTAAATCTACCCTGCGACAAATTGATAGAATTTAGCATTCAATAGAAATTGCCCATCACAAGTTATGATGTAGTGATGTCTTTAATATTCTTGCTTTATCCAAGAAAGTTCATTTTAGAGTGATCCTTGAACCAACTATTTGAACTTCAGAGGCAAGCAGCACATTTATGGAAATGTACTTGATAAATGATCAATGATTTATTTTTGGAATTGTATTAATTTGACTTGTGTAAAAGAACTAACACTAACTGCAAAAATATATTTATTGAAGTAAGATAAAGCTTTTGTCAATTGGATCTGACTGTCAAAATACACAAAACCATCATCTACATACAACCAACATCAGCAGTGTCACAGAAACAGCCTTTCCTACGATCAAACCTAAGGAAGTTCTAGTACTGAGGTCTATAAAACAAACTGATTGTGGTCCAAATATTTGCCTCTTTCAACAGTTCTGACGCTGAGTGAAATCACTGGTTATAAAATTAATAACTGGTTTTGTTCTTTTGGTAGGGGCACATAAAACATGCAGTAATTTGGTTGCAATTATTTTTGTTATGATTCAACCAGTTCACCAATCAGGCTTTCCTGGGACAAATAAGAGAGTAATATGTATGCCTTTTAGAGAAATAACCGCAGTACAGGTTTCAGTCTTTATTTCTTGGCATTGGGCGTCCAGGAGCCAGGTTGGAAGGTGTTTGCGTCGCTGGTTGGCTCCTCGCTGAACTCCGGCTTGCCGAAGCTGGTGGAGGAAGCGTGACCTTTGACTGCGGTCTGGGAGGGAGCGGCCAGCAGTCCTTCTTCATATGCTTGACTCTGCAGTAGCAGGTCCCGCTCATCTGCATCTCTGGCTTTCTGTTTGATCTCCACTCTGTAGCGCTCGTTCTTCAGCAGCTCCTAGAGAACAAGAGAAGGAAAGGAAAGGGTGCTTTAGTTATGGATTGTAAGTGAAGCGCTTCACTCATATTGTAATCAGGTTTGTAAAATGCTCTTTATTTACAAAAAAGGGTCATTTACTGAATTCACATTAAAGATACATAGATACATGAATGTCAGATTCTTTCAACATCACTCCAGTCATATACCAAATTTATAGACACACAAACAAGGAGGGATCTACTCAAAGCCGACAGGACAAAATAATGATATAGTAAGTGGCAGAGCGACATGGAGACGGACTGAGCTACTATGTTAAACTGCTAAAAGTCTGATACAGGCCATTGAAATCTCTGGTTAAATATTTACACTTTGTGCTATAATTGGCCGGAGTATGAACCCAATCCACATCCATGAGACAACTACCGGATGTACCAATTGCCAAAAACAATATCGCTGCACAGTGATACATTTTACAATCAGGAAGACAGTAACTATGGTAGCAAATACTGTCTGTCCTACTACAAGAGAAAGTTGCCTGCCGATGTTTCAGAGGAAAACATAATGAGCAGCTTTCACAAAATCAGAGAATAATTGTACTGCAATGGACAGATGGACTGGCGTTTGGAAAGTAAGCGTTGCAGTTATACAGACCGAACAGTCATGTCTGCTGACCAGAGGGAGCGCCAATGTGCCAAGTGAGGAAAGGGGAAAGGGTTTACCTCAATTACCGTAAAAGCCTTGGCTAATTCTTGAATGTATACATTACAAAACGACAACAACTGGAATGGTATCACCTGTTTTAACTTGCGGAGAAGAACAACATGAAAAAATCGGTCCTTTAAAAGGCTAGCATAGCAGACTTATGCCCAGAGCTACTGCTAGCGTCGAGTGATATTAGCCTCTCCCTGGCACAAAGGGCCAAAAAGGAAGGGAGGATTGGGCATAATGCTGTTGTGTGTTGGCAGTGCTAAAAGACTGGAAAAGAGAGGGGAAAGCCGTGGCCAAAAAGCGCTGCTTTGGGAATGGAGACAAACATACTGAGCTGCTTTTCCAGCCTGTTAATGACAGGATTTAATCCAATCAATTTATGTCGGCTTGGACCGGGAAAAGAGGGAGCGCGACAAGGGGGTAGGGGTAATGTGCTGGGAGTCCAATCTTGGCCACATGAACGCTGTCCAGCTGTCGATGGTTGCTATTGGGCAGACAAGAGGCAGAAAATTAGAATAGAATGTTCTGGCAATGGCGTGAAGGGATGGCATTGGCCAGTGGCAGGAGAGGACAGAGAGAGAGAGAGAGAGAGAGAAAGAGACAGACAGAGCAGCCTAGGTATTTGGCCTCTGAGGGATTTCCCATAGTTCCGCATTTCAGTGGCCAGACAATCAAAACCATTCTCATATTTTGAAGGGAAAGCTGCCATTTCTATTCAGTAACCTTGCAGAAACAAAGGCTGCAGCAGAGTGGCGTGCCTATGCCGCTACATGGGAAAGTAGGACAGGTTTAGTGAGCCGGGCCTTGGGTTCAGAGGCTGCCTGTGCTCTCAAGACCCACAATCACCGCAGTTTATTTTAACACCTGTCTCGCAAAGAAGTTCTTGGGCTTGGCTGGCAGGAGCCAAGAGAAATCAAATCAAAGTCTTTCCCTTGCTCGCAGTCGTCCCCACCCCAAACCCCTCGTTCCTTCCTCTTATTACTGCTTTTCCCCCTAAAGCCCAAGCACCGTCACAGCAGGTATGCTGCAGAGGAACCCACCTCGATGGAGGGGGGCTCCTTCCGTCTGCCTCGGATCCAAGCTGGGAGGGGGAGAGGGAGAGAGTGTCAGAGGGAGAACAAGCACACACTGCACTAACTACGCCGTGCTGTTGTACGGCGGTGGAGGTAGCATCCTGAAGTTCACACAGATTTGGGGTAAAAATAAAATGGTATGGTGTTTTGTTTTTGAGAAACAAATGAACAATAATAAAACACAGATTTTACTATTTAATACATTTGATTATTAGAGTGTTAACAAAACAAAGAGACGCGTGTATAGCCTTTGTTGAGGGAACTGAGGCCTCAATCCTACGTCTCCCTTAGCTTTTGAATTGATAAACTACACCCCCTTCCTGTCACTACCCTTCAATACCTCTGCCCTGCTTCTTTTACCCTACCTCGTCTCCTGCTTTCATTTCTCCTAGTAGAGCGCACTCTGTCATACTCTTTTGTTTCCATAAAGTAGCTCTCTTTTTTTGGCTGAGCTGGCTACATGGCGCAGATCAGGTTAAAGGGAGCCAGAAACGGGGAGAGGGAGAGGGAGGGAGAGGGAGAGAGAGTTTCTACTCTTCCTGAAGCTAGCGCAGGGACTCTAGGCCCCTTTCATCCTTTTCTTATTTGCATCCTGATGAAAATGCATGAGGGATGGGGCCTGACAGGAAGAGGGGGTTAAGGTGGATAAAGCCGGTCTGAGACGAAGGAACACTTTGTAGGGAAAAAAATAAAAATACCTCCGCCAACGCCCTATTCATGCTGATTTTTAAGGATAATCGTCTACTAACAAAACCGTTCCCTCAGCCATTCATCTAACAGTATAAATATGCTTAATCAATTCTTAACTAGCAAATGTATTGGAGATGTAGCGATGGCTTTGTTTTATATATTCCGTTTGGGGTGTCACTGTAGTGATAGGTCACCCGTGTGTGTAACAACACTGTACTTGCTATTGCTATTTGAATTATGTTTCTGCTGCACGTTCACATGCGATTCCAGACAGGCCGGCTTTGAACAGCAGTGATGGGAGCAGAACATACCGTCCCACTCCGAAGGAATGCTGCCTTCCATATACTCATATTCGTTAGGGTTGGCAGTCTCTACCATCCGCTTGGCACGGACACTTCTTCCTGGGGAAACACAGGAAAGCATAGATAAGAAGAGGGAGGGTGCGGGAGAGAGAGCGTGAAAGAGAGCGAGAGAGAGGAGGTGCGCAGGAATGATGCAAACGCAACACAAAGAACACAGTAAACACAAGGAAACACAGTGCACACACACATATACACACATTTTCACACCCTATATCACTGTTCTCTCTGACACACACACTCACATAAATGTGCACGCTCATGTGCACAAGCACACACAAGCGCGCACACACACACACCCCCCACAAAACGCGCGCGCACAGATGACAGTGGTGTGACAGGCCATGGATGATTACCTTGTGGCCCTCGGGCCCTTCTCCTCAGATCTTTTCGAGTGGCTCCAAATCTGGGCTAAGCCTTTA
>OLKM01001510.1:92491-128164 GCA_900291075.1 Melanogrammus aeglefinus
TCTCTCTCTCATGACATTAGCCTAGCTCCACCTTGGTCCTCTCCCGTCTCACCCCGCCCATTGCATCCACTCATTCCCCCCCCCCCCCGCGCCCCCATCCCGTATGTCTGGATCCCTCCATCTCCTCTCCCACACCGGCACCCAGCCCCCTTTCCCTCATCACGTCTGGCCTTAATTCCTACCTGCCCGTCTCAGTGTGTTATTAAAAAGTGGCGGGGCGGGGGCAGGTTTCAGGCGATCTCCAGCCGCCGGGACATGACAGACGGTCAATGGGAGAGAGAGCATTAGATGCCGAGGAATACAACTCTTCGGTTAATCCAAGGAAAAAACTAAATAAATAGTTGATGGGCTTGATCAACTGTCCTGACCACTGTACGCGTGACTAAAAGATATTAGGATGGATCCTTAAGAACTGTGTTCAAATGGTTTGGCAATGCTCGTTTCTCTAATAGAATAAATATGTGCTTTTACCCGACTCTGATATTCCCAGACAAGAGCTTCTAAATGCCTTTTTAATGAAGCAGTTATCCCACTTTGTAATGTGTTTCCACATACACATCCATCCATTTGGCACTGTGTACACACAGAAATGGGCCCAGCACACTTGGTGTTCCTATAATGATTAAACAACCTTCATTTAAACCCCATGCATGGCAAAACCACCGATCAATTAACGTGATTTACAATAGCCTCTCTCCGGCCATCGCACTTGCACGATAATCACAGACTTAGTGTCCTACAGTAGGGTAGACCTTCCCTCATGGTACCCTGGGGACGACTTGTAGCAGAATAAACAGCCATTTGGACCCTGGTCCCTGCTGCTGTGACTCCTTCCATGGAGATGTGTGGCTTGTATCTATGCTCTGATGACCCGATGCCATCTGTTGTTGTGGTAACTGCGCTACGGCAAAAAATAGAATGAAAATCGATGTATTATTCGGTTTTCGAGGGAAGACACAGAGGTGCATACATGAACTTGTACACGCATGCACTCCGCTGGTCCGCCTTTCCTGGAGACAGCCCTCCAGAAAAGCTAGACGAGAACGTGAGGGCCCCCTTTTCCACTTTAAAGGGGCACGGGGGAGGAGCCTGAATAAATAATATACACAGAGAGAGGCACAGAGAGAGACAGAGGCACAGAGAGAGAGAGAGGCACAGAGAGAGACAGAGGCACAGAGAGAGACAGAGGGACAGGGAGAGAGAGGCACAGAGAGAGAGAGAGGTACAGAGAGAGACGAAGACAGAGAGAGAGGACAGAGAGAGAGAGGCACAGAGAGAGAGAGAGGCACAGAGAGAGACGGAGACAGAGGAAGAGAGAGAGAGAGAGGCACAGAGAGAGACAGAGGGACACCGAGACAGAGACACAGACAGAGACAGAGAGAAGAGAGAGAGAGAGGCTGATTGATAAAGGAAAAGTAACAGAGAGAGGGACAGAGGCAAGAGAGAGAGACAGAGAGAGGCGGATACAGAGACAGAGGGGGCGAGAAAAGAGGAATAGTCAAAGGAAGATGCGCCAATGCCTCCTTTCGCACCCCTGAAGACACCCCTGAATGCTCCTCTATTCTGCACACTGCGGTGGGGACCAGCAGATTAAAACTGCATGGCATACAGCCCCTAAATGAATGGCTCTAAAAATACATCCTTTTCACTGCAACATGAAAGGAAACTGCCTTTCCCCTGTCCAGTATTGAGCAGCCATTGATTCCAAGACAAAGGCTACACCTCCTCAAAGAGGTAAAGGGGGTGAAAAATAGCAATCATACAGGCAATTATTTTCAAATGCGCCTGCAGCGGGCCGATAATGTCAGCACGCCGCTCCTCCCAAATAAAAGGAGGCAAGACGGACGTCCAAGCCGCGGGCCCAGTGCTGAATGGGCCCCGACCCCACCACACCACACCGGGCTTTCATCCGGGCAGCGTGGCACGGCACCCCGTGTAGTGTTGTTAAGGCTGTGCGCCGGGGCCTCTGGGACCGCAAACACAAACACAGGCAAGAGACGCGAGGTCTCTCAATCCAGCGCCGCGGCACCCAGGCAAAAAGCCACCCGAGGAGCCAGTGGTCGTAGCCTCCTGGGTTGCCAGTGGCTATGGGCCGTGGGCACTCATGCTACACAGCCAGACTCAGCCAGTCAACCCTGAAATCCAGTATTTTTCCTGCCCACAGCCAGCCCCTCTCTCCCACCCTCAACGGATTGTGATTCAGGCCGAGGCCCTATTCATTTGTGCTGCAGGGGCGAGGGCAGCAGCATCCAAGGAGGATGGGGATGGGGGTGCCTGCTGCTGGGCCCGACCGCTGCACCACCATCACCACCACCCCACCCAGCTCCCTCAGATGTTGCTCCACAGAAGTCTTCACTGGACTGGCTTCAAAGGAGCGTGGTGGGGAGGCAGGCAGAGATGGAGGGGTGGAAGGGGAAGTGTGCGCGTAGGAAGGAAGGAAAGAAAGAAGGAAGGATTCAAGGAAGGAATCAATGGAGGAAAATGAGGGGGAAAAAAAGTCTGCTTAAGAAGGAACGCGTGGGGGAAGAAGATACAGCTTCTTCATCTAGTAAGGGGTATAGGGCCTTGTGCTACAGGTCTACATGTTGCTCACCTTTTTCCGACGCTTCTCATGACTAGTCCCAACTGTCCTCCAGCCGGAAACAAATTATGGCTTGCTCTTACGTCTTTGCTTCACAGATATAGTTACACTCCATTGCTCACAAAAGATGTCAGTGATTGTCAGTACTCCATATTGCAATCAACGGCATCCAGCGGGAGCACCATTCTGGGAGCCCATTTACCGGGATCCAAAATTGCCTGGGTCCCCTAGTTCTGCAACCAAGGTACAGAGGCCATTTCAGTACCGCAAAGAAGCACCCTCAACACAACCGGGCCACTATACCGAGGATTACGTCCGTCCTAGTTTTCTAAAGTTAACTGTAGATTAACTCAGATGTGAGAGGTAGAAAATAGGTGCAGTTAAGCGTAGGTAAAGGTAGCGCGGGATTGGACAAAATGCATGGCAGCAGTAGAGTAGAGGGAGAGAGAGAGGGAGAGGAAAAACGACAGAGAGACTTCCTCAACCAGCGGTTGAGTGCCGCAACGAGTAGCCCTGCAGTCCATGCCCGAGGCCCTGAGCCCACGCTTGGCCTATCAGTTAGAGATCAAAAAGAGCTTGTTTTAGCAAGACATATGGTCTGAATAATGGATCCGCTTTAGTTCCACAAGGTCGGACAAAGTGAATTTGGTGAGTGGGAGGGAGGCAAGGTGTGCTGAATGTGGGGTCAGTGTTTCATACAGGAGCAGATTCTGTGGTGGTTAGGGGTGTGCTTTATATACTGCCATAGCAGACAAGTGCATATGCGTATATAGAGGCGCGCGCACACACACACACACACACACACACACACACACACACACACACACACACACACACACACACACACACACCACACACACACACACCACACACCACACACACACACACACACACACACACACACGGTAGTGTAAGTTTGTTCTGAAACATTGCTTTTTTTTTTCCTAAACACTTGCTTCTCTGTAGGGCTGTTTGGTGAGGTCAGCCAGTGTATACAGTAGTTTAGGCTTAAGCATGCAGGGACTGATCTCTAATTTGAATTTGCCTGACAGCCAGGGGCAGTAGAGCAACCTTGGGATAAATTATAAATACGTGGTGAGCCCGGTTTCCCTGAAAACCAATAAAAGCACACAAGGTGAAAGACATTAGCTAGGTTTAGTCATATAAAAGACAAATTATTAATTCTATAAAAAGCAACGTGAACATTATGTTTTGGGTTACTAACGTGATAAGCATGGCTAGGATCACGTCAAATGGGTCATGGTAAGGTGACCAGATTTTTTTTTTATGAAAACTAGGACATTTGTAGTTTGACGGCCCAGATATCAGCAAAATATCTGGTGTTGATGAAATGAGCCCCCGCGTAAAAAGTTTACAGCCTATCATGTTGAAACGAGACTAAATCCACTTAGTCTCAGAATTATTGTTCATGGTCAAGCTTGAACCTTTGCCATTTTCTTTTTCTAATATACATATATATTTAAACTGGGACATTTCCAGTGACGTCTGGTCCCACGAGATTTAGGTTTAGGGCTAGTGCTATTGTTGAAAAGCAGATGTTGTAATTCCATTTAAGAAAATAAATGAGCAACGTGGTTTTCAAGACTGCCAGTGCTACCCATTGCCCCATGATATTCGTTTATATTTCAAGAAACTACCCAACCATAAGTATTGATTAATATGGAGTCCAAGTCAGAGCAAAACTTTTGGGTCCCTTGTTACGACTGCCAGGCCATTGCAGATGAGATTAAATTTTATACCAGAATTCATCATGGTCAATAGTCCTTTATCCACATGGTATACAAACGTTACAGATGTCTGTGTGTCCTTAAACATATAAGGACACAATTGGATAAGCATGATGACGTGTCTACCAATTTGGCTTGTGCATTATAAACTGCACCACTGACACGACTCAGAGGAGAGACATGACCTCCTTCTAAGTGTTGTCTCAAAGTGAAACTAATCACTAAGTGGTAGCCTTTGAACATCTCAGCAGTTTAGTGATAGTACATTTGACATGAAAAGATGGGCGCTCTCAGCGTCTCAACTTCTTGTGATACTTTCAATGCAGTCATTGAATACATTGCAAATATTTCTCGAACATTGTCGCTTAGTATCCTAACGTATTCGGGTTCTGCGTACACCATCTAGTGGCGTTATGGTTCAACTGCAAGGCAAGAAGACAACATGCTGGCATTTCGAACACAAAACAAATGCGCCACAAAATAAAAAATGTTTATCTTTATCTCTCAATCGTCAATTAGAGACTGTACTACTTTTTACTTACTATTTCCCTCCATTTTTATATATTTTACCATTACAATAATAAGGAGGAGGTGGGCCATTATGTTATCGTTTTTGTTTATCTTAGTATGTACGAATACAACTCATTATTCAATATAATATAATATTATTTGAGGCGAAGTATCTATCCGTCTACACGTGACGGCTTCTATCTGAGTTAATAGAAAGGTCATAATAACGTAACGTTACCTGTCCAGGTCTTCTGCTGAGGGATCATGTAATAGTTATTACCAAGATGGTCTGATCCTACATGTTCACGAACTATCCAAAACGTCCGCTTTAAAAGCCCCGCAATTCTGCTCATTTTGCTAAATATCTGGCAAATCCGATGTGTTATTATTTGCCCCCTAGATAGGGTTGTTTCAATGGTTGTTTACAGTCATTCTCTACAGCCGAAACACTTAACAATATAAGGCTCTGTGATTGGACAGAAGTACTGGATTAGCCAATGGGAGCTTTTTTTGTACACTTGAGGCCATACGTAACAACATGGCAGGATATTGCTACTGGACGGAGAAATGTATGCTAAACTAAAATGGATTATGAATCAAAAGTAAGGTATTAATAGAAAATAAACAGAGCAAGAGACATGTAAGAATGCGTGAGAAAGAAATATATAATATACAAAATTATTGGAAAAAAATAATGAGCCGTAGGCTTTTATTTTAGTGTAGAAGATGGCTAGATGACGTTAGCTGAGGCATCAACAATAGTTTGGATCTGAAATGTTAGGGTTTATTAGTGGAAGAAAGGTTGGAATCGACGATCCGCTTCGTCTTCGACGTGCAGAGTCCACACGAAGGTAATTGGTATTCCGATATCAACAATACAATCATATAAAAAGGTTTAAGACATGTCATTCAAAATTGCCGCAATGACTCTTCTGTATAATTGTTTGAATAATGCATATCTGGACGGTTTGCATACTTGCTCGAAGTTTACTTGTTTGACCTTAATCTTTTTACAGACTACTCAGTCTGGAACTGAATCATGGCAGAGAGGTGGAAAGAATCCACGGCAACGGAGTCAACTGCCTGGACATAGAGGCTGTGGAGGGTAGATAGTAAGTATCAATGAATGCATGTCCCCTATTTATGTTCCATTTATTTCTGAATCAAACTTCTGTGGGATTCAATCACTATCACTGATCGTTTCTTCAATTACTCTCAGACGTATATTACTGCTGAGTGGTTAAATGTGATAAACAAATTCTTTAGATTCATCTCAAAGCCAAAACGATGACATTCCCTGTTGTGACCATAAACTTGCGGCTCCCCTTCTCTCTGTATAGTATGCTGTCTGGAGGAGCAGACGGGGTCATCGTGATCTATGACCTCGAGAACTACAGCGGGAAACTCCAGTACACATGTAAAGCAGTTAGCACCGTGGGAAGGTGTGAATGTGTTTGTTGCCACTAGAGGGCAATGCGTTGAAGCATATGTCGTATTCTATATTATGTATCTACTTTGTGTATAATATTGATGCAAATTAATTAGGTTTACAAATCACTAAAGTTTATCAATGAAATGTAACGATATTCATTTACCCTTTTTAAATTCCACGTCATAAGTCCACATTTGGGCAACAGAAGTGGTGTTGAGTCCCATTCATTCAGACGATTACATTACTTAATTAAATTAATTTAGAGTGTTGTGAGCATCACCTTACCATGACCCACCTTGGGAATTTTGAGCATAATACACTTAATTTCCTGCATTCTGGCTTCTGCATCATGAAGTTTTATGCACCAATTTGTGCCTTTTCTGCATAAATGTATGGTTTAAATGTAATTTATTTATGTAAAGGAAAACAAAACACACACCTACACCAATGTTGCAGCCAATTCCACTGTCAATTACTGGGTTCATACTTACACAGAAACTGCATAGCTGTTGAGATTTTTCTTTATTCTAGAAACAAAAACACCTGCTAAATAATAACAGTATTAAAGAAAAACTTGACGTAAAACATTTCTTATATATATATATATATATATATATATATATATATATAACCATTTTAAACACACCCATATCATTCGCCTATGCCGCGCGCTGGGCACTCACAGATAGCCTTGTTGTAAGCATCAAGTGACTTGCCTTCCGAGTCCAGAGACGAATCATAAATTCAAAAGCATGGTTCCTTTCCTTAGACCGTCTTCTGTGCTAACAGGGTATAATTAAATCTTATTGCCATTTATTTAGTGTTCCCAAAAGACAGAATCCATCCACATCTTCTCTCTCAAATGATAGTTGAGCCGTCGAGAAGAGCTGCTCTCAGATCTGATGCGTCCTCACAACATGTAAATTAACACTTGATAGTCATGAGATTATATGACCGCTCATAATGTGTATCTAGTATTCACACACTAGGTTTCTACAGCAAATGTGTCTATGTATCTGATCACTAAATATTGGATCAGTGGCTCAGTTCTACCTACTCACTTTTCAAAGTCAATCTGTTTAGGTAGAATTCCCTATCTTTGGTGACTGGTGCCTTTGCACACATTGACAAACCATTTCACTCTTTCACACTGTTGTTGCCTCATTGCATACGCAGCAAACTAATCTCACCGTTGTTTGTAAGCTGTAAAAAAGGGCTAAACCAAATGGTTTAGCCCTTTTTATTTGCGAAGCTCCTAAGAAGCAGACAGTTGTGACTGTAGATGCTGGTCATAATTCAGTCAATTGTGTTTCCAGATCTAGTAGGTTTGCACACAAGTTCAGCGTGGAGACGGTGCAGTGGTATCCCATTTGACACTGGAATGTTTATCTCCAGTTCATTTGACAAGACAATGAAGGTGTGGGATAGTGAAAGACTTGAGGTAAGATAAGGAGAGGCCAGTACCTTTTTGACTTGGTCCTTATTCTTTTTCATACACCCTACTATTAATGAATTCCATTTAAATTGAAAACTGGATATTCTGGCAAAAATATTAGCTATTGCTGAGTTCTCGTGCACTACCTTTTCCCATGCTCTTTATCTTTTATAGCATGTGAATGTTTCTCCAGTACAATTGTATTTATTTACAAAGTGATCCTTGTCCATAGCTGTTGGCCTTTTTTCTTGTTTATCTTGGTCCTTTTCTGGCAGCGAGGCCTCAGATACGCTGCTTGCTGAAGAATTTGCATTGTAACTGTCTCTTCTGCCCAACTATACCACCCCAACTAGATGAGACCCATTGTTTGAGCCTATGTACTATACACATACAAAGATCCTCTCTCGCTTTTCCCTCCTCCATTCCATGAGACACGCTACACAGTTCATCACTTGGCATAAAAATACCATTTAACAGGCCAGTGGTTCTCTCAACCACTTTGACATGCACAGTCCCACTACACCCTCTTTTCTACCTACTCGGTCTCCTAATCTATTGAAGTAAGGTGTCTGCAAATGGACGGCCTTCCACAACAGTTATCGTGAAACTGTCTCAGTGTCCAAGGCCTTAGTAGTCCCCTCGGCTTTATTGACCAATGTCTCTTAATCATTTGTTTTAAGGACGTGTGCATACCATGAACCGATCTGGTTCGGTTGATTTCATCTGTTTTAGACGTTTAGCATACATGAAGCTTTCCTGTTTATTTAAATATTTCCACTTCAATTAAAGAGATAATTTGGCGCTATTCCGTTTATGTTGACATTCTGAAGACAGAATGGATATTTTAAAAAGTAAGGATGTTTGACTATTGTCGACTTTTCCTTCTTTCTTTCCTCTATCGACTTCTCCAGCCGGCTGAGTGCTTCGTGTTCGACGGAAATGTCTACTGCCACCACATGTCCCCTGTTGCACGGAAACATAGCCTTGTTGCAGGTACATGTACCACGTGTGTGTGTGAGTGTGTGTGAGTGAGTTTTTGTGCGTGTGTGTTTTTGTGGGTGTGTATGTGTGTTTTATATATTTGTTATGAGTTCAAACTCAGTTGAGATACCACGCTTATCTTGTGAATCCAATGTGGCTTACAACAGGTTCTGTACGAGTCAACGCCTTTAGCAACAATTTATATTCTGGATCTAATTGGTTAAGATGAATGGTCAAAAATGTAAACGTTATCGAGTCATGCTTTGGCTGTTACATTAGATTAACAACAGTGTGTAAATCTTTCCTTCAAATGAATTACATATTAGGGTCACTGTATGCTTTATCTAGATGCAACAGAGTGTTCATTTATCTTCCTCGTATGATAACTTTGTATTGGAGGAACTTTAAATTTGATAATCGTTAGTGTGTAGATGGTTCTTCTTAAGGCCGGCCAAAATACACACTTTTGCAACCTCTGTGTGATGTCAAGGCCACAAAGCACCACCATGTAGTCTCGGGACATAATACCAGGCTCAATAAGTATGTCGTAAAAAGGCCATTCCCGTTTCCAAGCAAAACTTTGAACCTAACCATCATAATAACTGGTGGGAGATTTGTTTACGGAATCTTGTCACTGAACAGGACCAACGGGTTGCGCATACATTCTCATTTCACACACATCCGGATGTAAGCTCACACACACACACACACACACACACACACACACACACACACACACACACACACACACACACACACACACACACACACACACACACACACACACACACACACACACACACACACACACACACACACACACACACACACACAGCCCCAAGTGATCATTTAATCTCCCTGTATTTGTTTCTCAATGTTTTCCTGCACCCAAGATGTTTGAGGACATGCACTGATTCCCCGCAAATAACAGGTTAAACCACTCCTTGCCCTGCCTTGGTAGTCTCCCCAAATATTAACCCTGAGGATTATCCTTCCTTGCCTGATTTGGGATTCAGATAACCTCCCCATCAGTATTCCCATCCTTTGTTGCCCATGTTTTATATGTCCGCCGCGGTCTTTCCTCCGCCCACTTGTGAATGCCGGGTGTGTGAGCTCACCGATGTGCATCAGTTTATAGTATCATCTCGTCTATGAAAACCAGGGAGTCCAGTTTTTCCTCTCGGTGGGAGTGCCCATGCCATGTATGTGTTAATGTGTGATCATTTCCTCACAAACACATCCACTCCGAATACCAGACTTTATTCAACGTTACACAGTGCAAATTTCCGAATAGATTTCACTTTGCTTTCATATTTGCCGATGTTTGGCCCCTGCTTTTGTCTTTGTTTCCGAAGTTATATATTTGGCTACCCTGTCTCAACCCCTCTACATCTACCCATCACTAAAAGATTTTAGTGATTTTCCATGTTTACAAATCAGATTTGATGTACTTCAACTTAATTTGCGATGCATCATGTGTTTTGACAAGCAAGCATCTGAAGCAGGAATATGTTGTAGTGCCCCCCAGTTTACCTTCTTCTGCTTCTGCTGTTATGTTTTGTTCACAGTTGGCACCAAGAACCCTAAACTTCAGTTGTGTGACCTCAAGTCAGGCTCCCGCATTCATGTGCTACAGGGTGAGTTGTTACACTGACTGACTGACAGACAGACAGACAGACAGACAGACAGACAGACAGACAGACAGACAGACAGACAGACAGACAGACAGACAGACAGACAGACAGACAGACAGACAGACAGACAGACAGACAGACAGACAGACAGACAGACAGACAGACAGACAGACAGACAGACAGACAGACAGACAGACAGACAGCAGTGCGTCAATGGTACACACACGACAGGGCTGTTGCTGCGTGGTGTGAATACCTTTTTGCGGCTCGAGCAGCTTTAATCTTTTTATTAATCTTCTTATACTTGCAATTGGTTTGCTGAAACATTTCCTAGATTGCGGGCTTATTTTTGTATGTTTATAGAAAATGAAGGGCTAACTTAGGCATTCGACTGATAGACATTGGTTAAATCTCAGGCTGCGTCTTGTATTTTGAAGATGTGTCTATGTATTTATCCTGTCACGTAGGCCGCTTACGATCAGAACTTTAAGTCATCTGATGTTTTCTCTTCGGCATACCAGGTTTAGTAGACAGTAGACTACTGTTCTTCGTTACACAAGGAAAGGCCTAAATTGTTACGTAGGAGGCAAGGTAGGATATAATATTAATGGCAACAATGACATTAACCTTAAATAATAAATGAAGCATTTGAGAATTCCACTATTTTCGCATTTTGGCGTTTATTCGAACCAACAAGACACACACTTATTGTATTTTGTTTTGTTTTATGGCATATCGTAAAATTTGATTTATTCATTTCAGAGACATTAAATATATTGGGCTTGTTTCAGACAGACATAAAACACATGAATTCAACTCGACGTTCAATATTCCCAATTTTTTATCCTCTTTATCTCAATTGCTCATTGAGAGACGGGGACCTACAAAATGTCCTGCACTATTATATGAGAGAATGAATTAAAAAAAATATGAATATATATATATAAAACATTTGACACATATTTGTTTGAGGGACAAGTCAACACTGGTGGGCCTATTATAATTATATGGAAGAAAAAATATTAAAAATATTATTATTTGTATGGTTAAATGATTGTATAGGCCTACTTAATATATGATTGGCCATACAATATATTAAAGTATGTATAAGATAATCATGTTATATTTCCCATTGGTGCTATCTTATGACTGATCTCCTTCGCTTTAAGAGAAGCACGGTTTGGATGGCGGTTCCGCGCACCTCAGACTTCGCCGTCGCTTCCGTGGTTACACCCCTTCAAGGGAATTTCATCCCGTGTCTCTTTTTAATCTCCTGCGGATTGGAGCTGGCGTCTTTTTATCTAGCACGGGAGGGTAAGCAGCCCCGAGGGTTTCGGCCCGGACTGGGGGGGCCGCCGTCTCCCTTTGTTTCTCCTGAGGGCATGCAGCACATGTTCAGCATATGGGTCACCCTCCTCTGCTTACAGGGCATCGGGCCGAGATCCTGTCTGTGCGATGGTCGCCCAGGAACGAGCACATACTGGCCTCCGCCAGGTAAACACACAGAGAATAACTAGGAATATTGAAATGTTGTTGGACGTTAAAATGCACGGCCCTTCAAAGCGGTAGTTTTGTTCCAAAGGTGGGAGTTTACTACTGCTCTGCGGTTGTTGTTGTTGTTGTTGTTGTTGTTGTTATTATTTCTCAGCACTTGTATGTGCCGGCCTCGCTGGAAATTACCAGATGGGAGTCGGATACGTTGCCACTGTAGTTGCACAGCAGTAGAGATGGTGAACCCACTGGTTCTCATCGCGCCTCAGAAACCCTAATTAAACCAGTGGGATTTGCTGCTAGCGTCTCTCAGGACCATAAAGTGATTTAAAAAAAAAAATTAAAAAAAATAATGAAATGTCGCTTCATTTAAGGTGACATATCATACCACCAGGTGTGAGTCTTAACTAGCCATTACAAGCCGTTTTGAAAATCTGGCTCTTGTGACAGCACAAGTGGGTGTGTCCACATAGATCTATGGCGGATAGATGAGCAACGTTTGCTACAGTCCATTGGGTAGGTTGGTAGACTGATCTATCCAGCACACATCTAGGTGGACATTCCAACTTGTGATGTCAGAAGAGGCAGATTTTCAAAATGGCTTATAACGGCTAATCACACTCACAGCTGGTGGTATAATATCAGTTGTCGGGCCGAGCCCCTCCTTCTCGCGCTGTGATTAGCAACCCACACAGATTGAAAGTTAAACGCGGGAACAATTGGCATAACGACGGATACAGTTAAATACAGTTCAAACAACAGTTAAAACAACTGGATACAACGATAAAAAACACAACACAAACACTTAAAGAGTCCCAGGCTACATGCTACAATAACATTCAACATTACAATATGAAAAGCAAACTACACTATTTCAGTGTTTTAGTTAGTTTTAAGCCTGGCCCAAAATCTACTGCTGCCACTTAAGTTGACCTTGCAGCAGCAGATGCCACTACCAGAGCTACGGAGACTAGCAAAGACACAACAGAAAAGTGTGTGTGTGTGTGTGTGTGTGTGTGTGTGTGTGTGTGTGTGTGTGTGTGTGTGTGTGTGTGTGTGTGTGTGTGTGTGTGTGTGTGTGTGTGTGTGTGTGTGTGTGTGTGTGTGTGTGTGTGTGTGTGTGTGTGTGTGTGTGTGTGCGAGTATGTGTGGCCTTCGTGTCCAGTCCTCCCATATTAATGTGTAAACCACATAACAAGTAGTCAACAGAAGACAATGTTTTAATCCCACTGTATATCTCCTTGTTACTTTTAGATGATGTTACTTTTTGCCTTTCGGACTGGGTGTCAGGCTAGGGAATTTAAAAACAGGCATCCTTGGTTAGAGTGGAGGGGAAAAAAAGTTAGGTAAATGTCAGCCAATATGCAGTTGGTATACACAATTGAAATTCATAAAGTTAATCACTATGCAAATGAGGGTATAGCTAATTCATGGTCATTTTTAAGGTGCAGTAATTTCAGACTTTTACACAATTCAATTACTGTATGGTATGTTAGATACAGTACTACTACAACAGTAGTAGCTAAAATTAGAGCAATTGAAAGAGTGAAACATTAGTCTCCTTTCATCTCCTTCTCATGCACTGGTTAGCCATGGTTGTAAACAGTTCATTAAATTATTTTGAGTAGATTTTGACCTTGTTTAGCAGGTGCTATTGCTACTATAGATATAGAAAGTACAACTTGTCATTTTTGTGTTCTATTTGTTCATACTGTTATTAAAACTTATACACCTATTTAGCTTTCCATGATTGTTGATAATCGTTATACTATTAAATCAGCGGGTTGTAAACCCCTGCGTTAGTGCGACACCCCATAAGCGCCACACACGTACACGTACCGGTGGGGCGGGTTTGTACGAGGCTGGGTTCCTCCCTCATCACAGTATACCCACTACAATAAAATAGACTACACCACTGATGATATGTCACCTTTAAGAGTATCTTGTGATGTTCTGGTAGAGAGATGTTGTTGAAGGACCAGCTGTGACCCCCTTCTAAAACAAACACTTGTGATCGCTATCCATAGCGAAGTTTAACTCCTCGCTGCCATGGTTCATCGCTTGGTTTAAAATAGTTGGATGTTAATCAATATATTTAAAGTTAACGAGTAAAGTTAGGGTTTTGGGAAGATTATGATAGTAATGGGATATGTCATATCTGCGTATAAATTAGTAACGCTATGTTTTAAGACAAAACCTGCCAGGAGATTTTTTTTGTTTTTTTCAAGTCCAGATGGTAAATGTTTTTTCCTTTCATGATTCTGATTGAAGGACTCAAAGAATATATATACAAGGCTAATCATCGTTTCACCCTTCACTCCATCTCATGACCTCTCCCCATGCACCACCTCTCAGTGCAGATAGCACGGTGAGGATATGGGATGTACGACGGGCCTCCGGGAGTCTGTTTACCCTGGACCAACACAACGGAGACAAGGCGAAGGCTGCCGCCGAGGCAGGTACTGTCCCTCACTCTGTTGTTTTGGGCAATCGAGCTCTGTCTCTCTGGCTGTCTCACTCGGCCTGCCCGTCTCTAACTATCCGGCTATCTGTCTCTGTCTGTCTCACTCTGCCTTCCTCTCGCCACTTTCCGGCTATCTGTCGCTCCCTCTCACTGTCTGTCCCACTCGGCATGTCTCTCTCCAATTTCCGGCTATCGGTCTCTCCCTCTCGCTGTCTGTCTCGCTCTGCTTTCCTCTCTCCACTTTCCGGCTATCTGTCGCTCCCTCTCACTGTCTGTCTCACTCTGTCTTCCTCTCTCCACTTTCCGGCTATCTGTCGCTCCCTCTCAGTGTCTGTCCCACTCGGCTGGCCTGTCTCTAGCTATCCAGCTATCTGTCTCTCTGTCTCCGTCTGTCCCACTCGGCCTGCCTGTCTCTAACTCTCCGGCTATCTTGTCTCTCCCTCTCTCCCTCCCTCTCTCTCACTCCATCCCTGTCCCCCTTCCTTGCTCTCTCTTCATTTCTCTCTCCCTCCCTTTCTCCTAGCCTCTCTGTCATACACCCTATATGGGCTTTAATGCAGTGCAATAGACACAGAGGGACTCAAGTCTATTGATGTGAGCCTTACTAGAGGTCAGTAGCCTAATGCTCTGGGATAATGGTCTTGGTTTACTTGATACTGGATATCTTCACGTGTGACAGGTTAGATTGGGTGATTTAATACAAACACAATCTTTTGTACTCTGAGGTGTAAAGCTCTGGAGGAAAGGTTGAGCATTCAGAACATGTTTATTGAACTAAGGAGTAGAAAAAATTAGCTCAGATCTAAGCCAGTGAATGATAGCTTATCTATGTTTGCGATATGTTAAGTTGCACTGAACAGTGGGAGGATTGTGATGTGTGACCTAAGATTCGCCCTGCATAAAAAGCAAGATGTCTCACACTGAGAGTGAGATCTTGGAGATCTATATTAATGTATCTATAATATCTATATCACCTTCATATCTATCTATATCAAAGATGTTTTCATTTAAATGTCTTTACATATACATATGCTCTTGGGAAAAACATTGCACGTCAGTCACTACACAGTTATACCTGTCCCACCGTCAGGGATTCCATTCATGTTCCACCTGTCCCCGGGGATTTCCCTTTTCCTCCTACCAGTCAACACAGCCCATAATGGCAGAGTGAATGGCTTGTGCTTCAGCGGGGATGGGCTTTATCTCATCACCATGGGAACGGATGACCGCATGCGCCTGTGGAACAGCAGCAACGGAGAGAACACGTTGGTAAGTTTTCACTGTGGAGTGTGGGGGGCATAAGGGTTGTCGGTTCAAACACCAATGTGTTTGAGCAGGATGCCTAGCACCTAGATTAGAGCCAAAGGGCAGATTGCAGCTCGCTTGGTGTTTGATATCAAGGTTCTACCCTTCTTTCTTGACAATCACAATCATCAAGTTCAGAGCTTTTTATTTATTGTCCTACTCATTTACTTTCTTCAGACAAATGTACTTATTGTAAGTCGCTTTGGATAAAGGTGTCTGCTAAATGCCGTAATATAAATCATATTTTTTTCATTCATTTATTCATTATTTATTATTCACTCAAAGCAGATACAAACAAAGGCCTCTCAAAGCCATGGAAACAATAATGGAACATTCCTAATAGAATCGTTTTCCTTAATACAGCGGGTGACTTCTGTACTTCTCTGCTTAGCTTCCCATGTTTGCACTTGAAATATGAGGTGGTTCACCACTCCCTCCCTACTTTGACTCACCAACATTGATTCATAGTGTGATTAATTCCCATCATGGTGCGCCTATTCACTTTGTTCCATGTCATTATGATTCCAAAACAAAATATGACAAAATGTACACCACTTTCAAATAATCCTCCCCATTTGAATATACATAAACTGTATACCGGATAAGGCCGGTCTGACTCATCAGTCTCACCCTAGCGACATACATTTCCACCTGTGTGTGTGTGTGTGTGTGTGTGTGTGTGTGTGTGTGTGTGTGTGTGTGTGTGTGTGTGTGTGTGTGTGTGTGTGTGTGTGTGTGTCGCCAGGTGAATTATGGGAAAGTGAGCAACGAGAGCCGCAAGGGGCTAAAGTTCGCGGTGTCGAGCGGCTGCAGCCTGGACTGCGTGTTCGTCCCGTGCGGCAGCTCGGTGGCCGTGTACGGCCTGCACAGCGGGGAGCTGGTGGCCACGCTGAGAGGCCACTACAACAACGTGGACTGCTGTGACTTCCACCCAGACTACCAGGTCGGCAGCACCCCGCCCCACCCGTTAGGGCTGAACCATTGATCAAATTCAAACTGACACCGCTATGTAATACAACGACTTACGACTTGCAAATGGCTTCGATTGTTACAGTAGCTGACTGGAGATCACTAAGATTTGTATTTCTTTTTCTTTTACGATTCATTAGTTAAATAAAGATGTTATAATGTCAATTCCTGCATCAATTCATCGCAACACATAGGCCAAAGGGAAAGAGCACTTTATATGTGACTGTTTCCAATGTTGTGTTGGTCATACTATAGAATGATTTATTGCTTATTTAGTGAATAATACAGAACAGAAGGGACTTTACCAAGAATAATCGCATACTAATTCCCAATCGCAATGTTGGTTGAAATAATCGCAATTCGATTATTTTCTCAAATTGTTCAGCACTATCACCCATAGTGCCGCATGGCGTGTGTCACTCCGTCGCGTGTGTTGTTTCTCTCCTTCTCCCTTCGTATGGCTTCCACCTTCTGGCCCAGGGCCGCTGCCGGGGGGGCGGGGGGGGGGAGCCTCTTTTTATAAATTAGGTAAGAACATCTAATTTGCCGAAATTGAGTGATAGGTTATACAATTAAGAAAAAACAACGGTGGGCCTCTTCATAACTAATTTACTTTTTTTTTTAATTCAATAATGTAATCTTTTATTTATTTTTTTATTATTATTATTTTTTACAAACCTTAATTCTTGGTGCCCCCCCCCCCTACTTGGTGCCCTACGCACTCTGCGTACTCTGCGTATAGGGAGCGGCGGGCCTGTTCTGGCCCGTGTACTTTTCTTCTTGTTGTTTTAGGTGTCATTTCTGTGACACAACACGTCAACCACCCGGTCTTCACCCCCACCCAGTCGTCTCCTGCCCCCTCCTTCCTCCTTTCACTCCAGTCAGACAAGTTTCGTCCCAACAGGCATGAAAAAAAAGTACAGTTATTGATGGATTATAAGGTGGTATTGATTTCCTATAATAATGCCTTTTATAAATATGAACACATTTACAAAACAATGTTTTTCATAGATGGAAACCCATTGACATGATATATCGTCTATTTATCGGATTCGGAATTTAGAAGTCCACAGTTCCTTATTATCCTGAATGAAGCATCCACCATTCCTCAACTAATTTCCTTAACGTTATAATATTATTGACAGACTCTAAGGAGTGCTGGGTATGATGTGCTTCCGTGGTACACATCTTTTACAAGTCCACTTTATAATACAGCTAAACATAATCTTAATCTACCTTCCCTGCAGGTTAGGTTTGCTTAGACCCCAGTTTAATTGTTGAACATTTCCACATGTTGTTCTGCCAGGTTTTTCTTTCAACTCAGCCCCTATTGTGTTGTACCCTCACTTAGAATTCGGGCACATTTACTAGCCATTATATTCAAAAACCAATGTTTAGAAACTCCCATAGCTGTATCGTTGTGTAAGCGCATATGAATTGCCCTGGCTAGGTTGCTCCAATAGGGCCCACAAACAAACAAATCTGCAAGTTTCAGTTCTGTGTTCACACAGAACTCCTTAAATTGTGAGAGTGGGTAAGTAGAGCAAAGAATCATTGCTGATTTACATCTGAAAAAAGACAATGTTCAGCAAGTAGCAAAGCGACCAAACACTAAAAGTCTTTAACAGCAGGTTTTTGCTTTACGCTTTAGCCTTCCATTTGAACCAGGAATATAGGTCAGATCTAACTGAGAAAAGGAAACATGGATACTATTTATGATCAGCAGAGGGAACAAGGATTGTATCTATGATAAATCATCAATATGGGAAACAAGGTATTAATTATGATTCAAACATCAGTGTACCTGCAATAAGAAACCAGAAATAGTTAAACAACTTCTACAAACACTTTAGACACACACTCATACAAAGGACAATGATGTTGTCGTTTTCCAACAGGTTCCTCCAGGCTGAGATCTTTCTCCCCCCCCCCCCCCACCTAGACTGCTGGGCAACCGGTGTCCCCTGGCTTGTGATGCAACACTAACAGCACAATGCATGTATTCTACACCCCTCTGTGTCGTGTTGTCACAGGAACTCTACACGGGAGGTAAAGACTGTAACGTCCTGGCCTGGGTCCCCGCCCTCAGGGCCCCAGATGTGGAGGAGGAAAAAGAGGTACGCCCTCCTCTTCGACAGCTCCCTCTTGTTTCGAAACCCCACCCTGCTCCACTGGCTGGGAGGGGGGGAGCAGGCGAGCAGTGAGCGAGAATGCGTACATATGTTGCGTTCCACAGCTCTAACCAGACCCAGTCACTCAAAATGCAAATTAAGAAACAGTGGTGGTGGTTTTTGGCGGGGGCAAGTTAATGACCTCGGTTTTATTCATCTTTATTGTGGAGATTTGTATTGTGTATAAATCAATGTCTGACTTGTATTACGAACTGATTTGTAGCGTTATTTCTGTAGTGAAAACTCCTGCGTGAGGTTCACCTTTTTGTCGCAAGTTTGTGGGGAAAAAAAACCATGAACACGTCGACTCCCAGGCAGAAGCAGACTGGGCCGGATTCCAATGATAGCACTGAGATGACAGCCACTAATAATGACTGTGATCTATGACACCGCAGGACGGCGGGGGGCCTGTTGCGGTGAACCCTGCCTTTGAAGATGCCTGGAGCAGTGGGGAAGACTGAGAGACCCACACGGCGGACACAGAGGACAAGGTGCTCAAGGGTCTGCTGTTCGGAAACAAAACATAGGACGAGAAAATAAAGAAGAATTGACAATGCCTGATTTCTACTTTTGTGATATTGATGTAATAATAATAATTGATGGGACAGAATGCTCTTCTCTGTCCTGGGGCATTGGGGATGTGTCCCTCCAACACCTCCACCAGCACCAACCGGCCTCCCATCAAGGGATGGACTAGGACCAGCCCTGCATAGCTTCCAGAGTGGCCCGTTTTGCTATGCAGGTAGCAGTGGCTTATGTGATACTTCGCTCCACTAAGGAGTGCATATTATATTTTGCTTTCTTTGCCTCTTCAGTTACGTTGTTATGTGCTCCTTCACTAAAATAATTAATGTATGTGGGATTCATAATTTTTGGTGATTTTTTTTTTTTTTTTTTCTATAAAATGTTTTTACCAAATAGTTTTTTTTTTTATGTGTGCACATAACTTCTTTGGAACTCGGTTGTGATTCTGCTCACAAGGAGTGCAGGTCATATGAATGTCTTTGAATGCAGGTGTGGATGTTGAAAAGCAATTGAATAATCTGTTGAGGTAGCCTTGCATGGGAGTAACACCCTCAACATCTGTACAATCTGCACTGCCTCTTGTCGTTTAAGGCCCCAATTGCATTTTTTTAATCTTTCAAATATTCCTTGTAATCCCCTGGTAAAAACCAGCCAGAAAGGTTTGATACTTAAACTACCTTGCACACCCTGCCTGAACAAACACAAACGTCCACATAATCTTAACCAAATGTATTTGGTACAATATTCTAATACAGTATTATTTATAGTATACTATAGTCACGATTCATTTTATTCGACTGAATTATTAGCACTGGATTAGGCCTTTTACCCTGATTGGCCTGCTTAAACAACAGGTGCGATATGAAATACATTTTTCAATTTCATGATCTCACAATATATCTTTACCTACACCATGCCTATTTTACAATACAGTAAAGCGAATTAGCTTTACTGTATTATGTGTCAATTAAAATTGTAATTTACAGAAATAAATTATCAAAAATAATATCCATGCCACATTCAACGCCAAACAAATAAAACGAAAAACGATCAATAAAAACTATACAGCCACCATAAATAAGGCCTGCCTACCTGTTACTCGATCAAAACACAGCTTGTAATGTGATACGATCCGTCGCCATTGGCTGACTACAAAGGCGCGGCCTCATTCATTAATATGAGAGCGCCGCCCATTTGATCCACCCTATAAGATGGGAGGGAGAACGATGCTGATGATTACTCGATGTTGACACACCTGTGTCCCTGGTCCTGCCGTTGTCATTGTAACGGTAGGTTTAAGTAAAGAAACAAAAAAAAACCCGCATTCTTGGGAATATAAATATCTGCGTTGTCCGCACGCGTCATTCAAGTTGTGTAAGTATTCTTTTATATTCACTTTAGAAATGACTTTTTGAGAAACTATCGACTTACCGATAAGTTTTCACAGGAGCCCCTTATTGGGTTGTCCGCTTATAGGATAACTTTTTAATTGCCCACGTGGATTTTACTTTTGTGTGAACACAAACTTTACGCGTGGTTGCACGGTTATATTGTAGCCCCCTCTGGCTCTCTGGAAAGTTTCTATAAGCACCGTTGTAGCCATCTGCTTATCTGTATTCCTTGAACCTGCCATGCTTCGGGGGCTTGCTCAGGGTGTGCCTTCAACACTTCAGGCTACTTCCTTTTAAGTCGAGTGAATAACTGCGTTCAATAGATGCAGTGACGTAGCGTGCCAAACCCTGGCCGCCTTTCTCTAGAGTTGCCGTTGCGACAGAGGTACACACCCTGGGGAAAACTTTCATGGTGTGTCCGGTTTCCTGATTGTTGAAAATAAACCGTTCACCGTTCAACGTTATACGGACGTGGCCAACCCCCTTAGATGTAAATGTTCATAATCTATTGTAAAATTAAGGCTACCTGCCGAGTTGATGAGTGATGGGCCAGACGAGAGCTCATCGCTTCTGCGTGACACACGCAATGCTCAGATTGATCTGCATTCAGATCTCGTGGAATGCTTGCAGTTTAGTTAGATACAAGAAGAACATGTCAAACAGACGTTTGTTTATTTAAAGTTATGATGTTCTGCTGGTGAGGCTCTATGAGGAAATGATTTACCAATGCACACTATGAAATCGACTCATGTTGGACTTCACAATTTCCCTAATTCCAATGAGAACGACCAGGTGCATATTATGGAAGTTAATGTTTTGATTGTAAACCTCAACACTGCAAACTTGTTTTCATAGTTCCCAAAATATTAAAATGACGATTTCCATTTTCTCGTTAAAGTGAATGATTCTGACTGTAAACTCTGTTTTTCAGATACTTGGTTCGAGTCTCCAGATGGAGTTTGTAAATGTAAAATCATCCATGGCTCTTCTGTATGACCGGTTTATCCAAAATGCAGGTGGGTGGATGCAGATGGCCTTCGACATTTGATGTGTATTTCTGCAGGTTATTGATTGTCAGTTTACAAAACACAGCCATCCCGTTTCATTTAATTCCTTTTCATTTGTAAGTTGTTTAAAAGTATGTAATACAACTCAATTACACACGTGCATTTCAAAGAGGCTCTGTTTAGGTTGACTACTTGAGAATGTTTCTATTGTGCGTAATATATAAATCAATAAATAAAAAAGATTAAATATTTCCAACAGGTAATTCTATTTCGATATTTTTGCGTTAACTTGCCATTCTTCTGTTGCAGACCCACGTACAGGCAACTGGTTGCTTATGTCTTCTCCTCTCCCGCAAACCATCATCATCGCTGCATACATCTTCTTCGTCACCTCGTGGGGTCCGCGGCTAATGGCAACCCGGAAGGCCTTTGACCTCAAAGGGGTTCTTATAGTTTACAACTTTGGGGTGGTCGCCCTCTCGCTATACATGTGCTATGAGGTAAGGCCTCACTTGGTTTTGATGGCAAGTTGGGAGGCATGGCACAGCTGCTGAGCAAGTTTATAGATACAATTGTTATTTTCCCCTGAGCCTGAACAAGGTTAAATATGTGACCAATTGGGCTCAGTTGAAATGCCCTAACAGCACAATTGATGCAAAGTTAAGCCGTAACTGCTTGGTAGTAAGGTGAGACTATAACTGAAAAGCAAATATTGTGATTAAGGGTGTGGTCATTCCAAACTGCTTAATAACAGTTTGCACATTTCCTTCTGATCAGTGTCAAGACATTTTTATTTTTTTATTTTTTTTTAGGGTGAACTTCATAGTCACCATACCTCCTACATACATCAGCCTTGTGAAATGCGGTTGTGCAAGACAGTGTCCTATTTCCTGCAATTGCCACCATCCATTCAGGATCTCAATTTATTATGGCTTCTGATTTCCGAGACTGCGCAACAAAGCATGGTGATGGCATCGTGCCAGGACCCTTGTTCCTTCTCCACAGCACTTTGATTGCCATGTAGGCCAGTGGGAACAGAAGCTTCTCTTTTTACAAATTTAAGTTAATGTTGAGTTTTCATCTTTTCGTTTTTCGAAAAAGATGAGTTTCCGTTTGAATCAGCCTTTTAATTGTTTTTAATTTAAGTTTCAGTATTGACATTGTGCAGTCTTGAGTCAGAGATACTTGTTCGGCTGCATTCTTTCATGCTTTCTTTCCCTGAGCATAAACCTGACTGACAAGTTTGGACATCCTACCGTCAACTACTTTTAGGACTCTCAGACCTAGGTCTGACATCAATCTGGGAGTTTGAATTGCTTAAAGGGGGGCTTCGCCTCAGCCAATCCGCTCCATGCCTGAAGCCTCTAAACATTTATTTCCAAAAGTTGAATCACTTTTTACATTAAACGATAGGATAAGTTAACAAAAAAAAAAGAAACAAAAAAAGCAGTAAACGTTTTGGATGGTTTTGCCTAGAAGTTTTTTGTTTTTTTTGTCTTTTAGTTTTGGATGGCTGGCTGGGGAACAGGCTACACATTTCGCTGTGACCTGGTGGACTACTCGCCCACGGGTAGAAGGGTAAGAATTGCTGTTCTACTACAAAAACCTTTAGCGGGCTGATATTATGCCACCAGGTGTGTTGCCCATTGTGCCTAAGTGACATCACAAGTGGGAGTGTTCAGCCAGATGTATGGATAGAT
This sequence comes from Melanogrammus aeglefinus, assembly GCA_900291075.1. Taxonomy (NCBI): domain Eukaryota; kingdom Metazoa; phylum Chordata; class Actinopteri; order Gadiformes; family Gadidae; genus Melanogrammus; species Melanogrammus aeglefinus. The sequence goes on from OLKM01001510.1 coordinate 115,836, forward strand.
AAGGACCATTTACTACTGGCCACAGTAGAACTGTGTCCATGGACACTTGTGATCATCCGATTTTAAAAGTGGAAGGACAACTCAATCTGAATAAAAAATGATTATGCACACAACCCTCTCTGATCGGAATAGAATTCCATAAGGAATAGAAGAGGTGGTGTAGTCCGCTATAATCGAACATGTATACACTTATTCAAATTGGTTTGGGGTGGGTGCGGCTACTTTTTAACTTGGATCGATGGCGTCGGAAGCTGCAGTAGTTCGCATTGGTCCGTCGGTACCTTTATGCACACCGAACTTGACCGCTGTCAAGTGGGATTATTTGCCTGATTCACGTCTTTCTTATCACTCCGCAAATATTCTGGTAACTTATCAACCCCAGTGTGTCCGATTGCTAATCGACGTCAGTGTCTTTGGAAGACTTTTTCTCTGCTGATCAACACTACGAATGGTAATTGTAAAAAGACACACCGTGTGAAGATATTGTTTCGATTTGGCAAGGGGCCGTGTAATAAGCCAGATGATGTATAGGACGTCGCCGGCCATTATTGAAAATATACCCTTCAGGGCGAAGCAAGACACCTTCGCTTCGGGGTCCGGTTCTCCCTGTCGGGGATTTATTTTCCCGATAATGACCGGCGTTCTGTAGAACATTATGCCTTGCATATAACACAAGTCCAGACCAACTGTTTTGCGCAAGAGGCATACGAACGTACCCTTGCCTTTTTTTTGTAAATACCATTATACAGTACATTTGGATTGCATGATGGGAATAGATCTATTCCGATTAGACGTGTCCATGTAAACAGGGCTAGTGTAGACTGATCTATCCAGCATACATCTAGGTGGAGACTCCAACTTATGATGTCAATAAGGCACAGGGAAGGGCAGCGTTTCAAACGTCTTGTAATTGCTAAGCAAACTCCCCCCTGGTTCCATAATGTCACCCGTTTATGCTCCAAAGGCTGATACACCTGCATGACATTTGTGGTCTAAAATTGTCTTCACCACCCGTCTCCTCTAGATGGTGGCAACGTGCTGGCTCTACTATTTCTCAAAGTTCGTAGAGATGTTGGACACAGTAAGTAGACGGTTCAAATATTGAATGGTAATGGCTCTCTCACTTGACCACAAAACTCACAAATGTTTTTATCCTTTTGTTAGGTCTTTTTCGTGCTGAGGAAGAGGAACAGCCAGGTCACCTTCCTCCACGTCTACCACCACTCAATCATGCCCTTCACGTGGTGGTTTGGCGTGCGCTTTGCTGGAGGTACAGATCTTGACGCATAACATTTTTGTTCAGCCTTTTCCAAAATTGAGTACCAAAAAATGGCCGTCCTTTGACCCCCTTTTAACTTGTGTCCCATAGGTGGTCTGGGAACGTTCCACGCGCTGCTCAACAGCATAGTGCACGTCGTCATGTACACTTACTACGGCCTGACCGCCTTGGGCCCTAGCTTCCAGAAGTACCTGTGGTGGAAGAAGTACCTGACGTCCATCCAGCTGGTACGCTATGGTGGAGCATGGTGGTTCAGCTGTCTGTGATGGGTCTTTGTTGAGAAGTGACATGCTCATGTCCCCCCCCCTCTACTCTCTTCAGATACAGTTTGTGATGGTGACCACACACATCTGCCAGTATTTCTTTCTGAAGGACTGCCCCTACCAGTTCCCGGTCTTCATCTACATCATTGGCCTCTACGGACTCATCTTCCTGCTGCTCTTCCTGAACTTCTGGTACCATGCCTACACCAAGGGCAAGAGGCTCCCCAAGTCCATGCAGAACCAGACCTGGGCTCACCACTCCAACGGCGTCATGAACGGCAACGCCAACCACAACGAGAAGGAAGAGTGATGTTGGAAAATCCCCCCCCCCCCCCACCCCCTCGCCGTGGGTCTCGCTTGCATCAGTAGACCACTGTGAGGTGCTGTAATGCAATCAAAGACAATCACATTGTGTCTTTATATGTTTTTATTTTATTCAATCGGTCATGACGGCTCTATTTTAAATTTGGTTCCCTAATGTAGTTAAAGACGAATATCTGCAAGAGAGTTTTAAGATTAGTGGGCTATCTATGCATTTCCACTTTTCACAATTGTAATACTTTGTTCACTCTACCCTTCAAAAAAGCACCTTTTTATAATTTTTCTGTCACTGGTGTTGATACTCTCTGCCTTGGCATAGACTTATTCTCCATATGAACTTTGGGACATGAACGAATGAATGAATGAATTTGAAAGATTAATTTATGAGTGTTCCATGCAACAGAGGAGGAAGCTAACAGCTGGTGTTGGTTTCTGCCTTTTTTTACCGTGTAGCCAAGAATTCAAGCCCAAGCTGATTACAAACTCTTTTTTTTACTATGTATTTTCTGTATGGGTTATGTTATTTATCCGAAAATTGTGTTTCATGTTAAATTATGTCTGGCAACTATGACGGCGGGGGAGGGGAACCGACCCTGGCAATGACATTGAATCAAGTTTTGTTTTTTTTAACCGATTTTATCCCGGAATTAATGAAAGCGTGCTGAGCACCACCATCCTGTTCATTCTGGGACTACACTTTTAGCCACTTGGTACCGTGTCCTTTAAACCACTTTGAGTTGAGCTGTGGTCCTGGCTATGCTTTGGTTTGTCTTGTTTGCCTCACCACTGCATTTTGTCTAAATATATTCTGTTCTTTTTGAGCCCTCCTTCACGCCAGAGGTTATGTTATGACTGTCCCTCTCAAAAGAAGATGCGACATGAATGCAACATGAAAAACGTAATGTATAGTTTTGTGTATTTATATGAATATTAAATTGCCTTTATACTTTGAGATAGCCTTGTGTTTTTTTTATTTGGACTTTGAAGTCGAGTGTTCCTTTCTGTTTTGGTCAGCATACAATCTAGGGGTACTTTGTCTGCTAAGACATGACTAAATTGGAAGCAGGTGGGAGTTCTAAGAAGCACACTATGTAGGTGTATGGTTTGTTACGATCTGAGTCCAGGTGTATGGTAACCTGTTGCAATTGTTTGGAAACTACAGTTAAACATATCTTCTACAAAAAATACTCCCAGTTGTATGGAGGTGACGGCCGTCGCATTTGATTTGCACACAAAATTGGCTTCAACCTCCGGGCAGTGGAAACCAACCAGTTTATTATTTTTTAGGATTTCAGTGTTATTGGGCTTGCCAAACTCGTGCCTCACCGACGCACCGGGAGCAGGTGCTGCTAAAAAAAAAGAATTCAGAGTAATGCATTTCAGCTTGTTCTTTATGAAAGCGAATCTGAATTGTATTTTGTGCCAGAAGGTCCAGTGAGTTTACTGAAGTTGCCTTCTCCCCTGCAGTGATTCAAAGGTTTTCCAGGGCGGCAGCCTTCAAGATTACAGACTGGCGATAAACGGTGAGATTATATGGGAAGTACTTTGAAATTGCATATATAAACATACGTTTGTTAAAAATGCTACCATGTGTTACCAGTACCAAAATGTGGATGGTGTTGCAAGGTTTGTCACTGGCCTCACGGTTGAAGGTGAATGTCCTTTGCTTTTGCAACGAGTAACATAACTTGTTTTTCCACGTAAGGCTAATTATAGGTCAAATGCATGTAAAGATATATATCCATAGTTGAAACAAATGATTCCTCCCTTCCTCAACCTACCTTTTGAGATGAAGTCCAGTTGTAGATGAAGCCTGTATGGTCCCACAGTTGGCATAGCACATTATATTTCACTATTGAACCTTAACAGTGGAGCACACTGACCTGTTGATTGGAGGTCATTTGAAGATCCTATATCATGCCGGTTTTTTTGGGGGTTAATAATTGTATTTGGGGGTACTACTAGGATAGAGTTAAATGGATTCCGGCAAAACATTTCAATATTTGTAACTAAGCAGCTTCATCCTCTCCAACCAGAGCAATAGTATGAATCTTCCTCCCCGAACTTCCCTGGAAGACTGCACTCTGAAATTTGCACACTCCAGGGGCTAGATTTCGTTGTAAAAGATGTTTGTAAGCAAGTCTAAAGAGTCATCTGAACGCTTACTACAGGCGTGAAAAACAGACTTGCAGGAGTATTTAACAGGAGGAATGGTCAGATGCATGTCTCCTTGCTCAGACCCAATCCATCAATACAAACTCAAAACTACTGCAGTATAAATGGCTAACTAGACTATATACTGTATAACTCGAGCTAAATTGCATCGCTTTAATCCTATACCTGATACTTGCCTCAAATATGAAGACCAAAAAGGTATCTTATTTCATTGTATCTGGGAATGTCCACAGATACTTTCCTTTTCGTCCTGGCTAGCCAAATCATTGGTGAGGAAGTTCCTTTCGATCCAAAATTATGTATATTAAATCTCTACCCAGAGGGCTTCATTACTGGCCAAAAAGTAAAGTCTTTACTGAATATTTGTTTTTCAGAAGCCAAACGATGTAGTGCTTGCTCTTGGAAGTCAGACACACCTTGTTTCACAGCACAATGGTTGAGGGGAATGAGCTTTTGTTTAGCTTTAGAGAAGATAAACTGCATAACAAAGAACAAACGAGATAAGTTTTGGAAACTGTGAAACATTTTCTATAATGTTGTGAATAACAATATGGATGTAGATGGTTGAATGGATGAGAGATAGGACAGTTGTTTTTTTAATTGAAGTATAGAGAATGCAATCTTTATGATTTTAGCAGACTGTGTGGGTTTTGTGTGATTGCAATCCACTAGATGCTATACCTATGTCGTATTGCAAGTCTTGCTTAATTTTTTTTTATCATTATATAATGCTTATCGTGTGCCGTTTGGTATTCTCTGCTAATTTAACAAAATCCATAATAAATAAATGTACAAAAAAAAAAAGAATAAGAATTGCATCATGTTGCATTAAGGCCCCCCACCCGAGAAGCCCACTCTGTTGCAATGGGTCAGACGCTTTGCGCGTGCGTTGGCAAATTCCCACCGCTGAGTTGTAAACATTGCGGGTAGCTGGGAGGCCTGACTTCTGCACTTCAGCACCGCCCATTGCACAGTCTGACGAGGGGTTGAGGGGGTTTCACAGTTGGCGTGACTACTCCCCCTGGCTCGGATTTAGGATTTGTCTAGTTTAGCAGACGTAAAACATGTACTCCTACATCATATAAAGCAAAGGGAAACGTCGAAGAAGCGGCACATCGCCCCCTTTAAGGCCTTCTGACTAGCGTAGCGTACTCTTTAAACCAAAATACGGAGCCCGGTAGGTGACATGGGAGTCAAATTTGCGTGCGATTTATCTCTCGCACGCAACCGAAGCAACTTGAAATGAGAGGAGGAATATAAAGGTCACAAAACCATTTGTGAAATCAGGGATCGTTTCAAACAACCTTACATGAAGTCCTTAGGAAGAGTTGTAAGAGGTACTAATCCATTTAGTAAGTTAGCATTAGTTAATTACTCTCATCGGAGTGTGGCAAAACTAGTGAAAAAACAATATTCCAAAATGATGTCCAAGTGCCCTCTGCCCTTTTACCATTTCCAAACAATTGTATAACAGTTATTTGTTAAAATAAACAATTGCTCCAACTTTATTTCCGAAAGCCTGATTGGAGTCAAAGTATGATTTCCCAGTAGTGAAGCAGTCTGACATTTTAAACCACAATTGTATATGCTACGCATATAAACAGCACGTCAAATATGCTTAATGCCTGAATCATTTCTGATATTTCTGACTTCATATGGTACAGATAAAAAATGTTATCCGTTTGCCTTTTAATTTCAACCAGGATACAAAAGTAACATTAAAAACAAAAAAATAAATGGTCAGATAATTCCAGGAAGCAGCCTTAAACTAATATTTACAGAGTCAACCCAGTCAGTGGGACAAGATCTCCCGCCAATAATGGTCCATTGTTTCAAATGCTTAGTTTTCTTTAGTCAGAATTTGAATGTCTACTATTTAGAAGAAAAAGAGACCCGAAGAAAGGAACCAAAAACATCAAAGAAGTGCTAGGAATTAACATCTTTACAGAAAGAGCTTGCAAATAAAACATCACAGAAGACTAGGTGGCGGGGAACAAAAAACATCAGGGAAGAACATCTAGGACAAAAAACATGACAAGAATAGCTAGGAACAGAAACATGGCAAGAACAGAACAGAAACGTTAGGAAAAGAAGAGGTATGAACAAAACATCACGCGAAGAGGAAAAATGTGAACAAAAACATGAGTGGAGAAGAGCTAGAAACAAAAAAAAGTCAGAAGAAGAGATGGGAACAAAAACATCACAGAAGAGCTAGGAAGGAGCTATAGAAAGAAGTGATGGCTCATGAGGGGTTCCCATCTCATCTGTGGGGGGGGGGGGGGGTACAGATGGATAGTGCTAGAAGGTAATTACACCCTGGTAGAGAGCGAGAGACTGTAATTTGGCGGTTGAAGTGCACGATGCTGCCAGCCCTTTGAGGCTGGCAGCATTCGCACTGCTTTCGTACTTTCCTACACTCGTCAGCGGGGTCATTTATCTGTCATTCATTGAGTCTTGAGACCATCGTTCCCCCACTCCTGTCGGCTGGACGAAAATGATAAACACTTGACAGGATGAGAGCTTCTGAGCTTCTGAAAGTTCATTGCAAAGCAAGTGAGATGCATGGACTTGTTTCGGCCTTTTATAGTGTGTGCTTTGATCTACTTTGATCCACTTACATTTAGATATGTGATATAGGTGACGTTTAATTGCAGAGCTAATAATAATTTTAGATAGGACCTTGTGTACTGTAGTCATGACAATTGCTGTGACTTTATAATGCACACTTTTGTGTGTGTGTGTGTGTGTGTGTACATGGGTTTGTTCAATTGTTTGAACGTATTCTTGTATGATTTCGATCATGCATTATGTTTGCCCTAATATAGCCTCCCATTGCTATTGATTGCTCTGGCGCCCCTCCTTTCTCAGTCTATATTTCCCACTCACAGCGACACTGCATGAAACATACATATCTAAACATAATACATGTTCCTCCCTGGGTCCAGGAACCAGTCCCTGGCCAAATGCATTATGTCATATATTTAAACCTTGTAGCATGGATCACTTGCATACTCTATATTCTTTTTCTTAAACAAATGGAAAAAAGGTCTCCCTCGAGTGTCTGTGGCTGTCAGGGGCTTCCGCGGGGGAACAAGCTTCCATGTCTACTTCGATCCTAAGTAGACATGGCAGCTTGTTCCCGCGTGGAAGGCTCTGACAACCACAGACAAATGTCCTGTAAAATAGCCATTCTGGACAGCGCAGAATGGCTATTTTACAAGCAGCTTCAGATTGTCCCTCACACACACACAAACATTGTCATTCCGAACTCTTGGAGCCTTTGCGAGGTTTCTCGGCTAGGAAACAGAAAATGATTTCCACAGCGATGAGATTGGATGTCATAGTATATGAGTGTCTCTCTCACACACACACACACACACACACACACACACACCACACACACCACACACACACACACACACACACACACACACACACACACACACACACACACACACAACCACACACACTCTTTAGCATTAGCATTTACATCATTATACATCTTTCTTTCACTCCTGTGAGTTTTTGACAAGCCTTGGGTTTGATGTACAGTACAGTAGCACTCTGCTAGCCTGGCAACATCTCTGTATCCCTTCTTCTTCCTGCGCCACCTTGTGTGTCTCTCACTGATCGTCTTCTTATCCACCAACTATTATGTTGTTGTGATGTGTGATCTAAACCCTTCATCTGAGGCTGTGCACTCAGTGTCCTCTGGCCGTTTGGTCCCACTCTGACCGTGTAAGCTTCAGCATGGGGTTAGCAAACGCTCGCTGCTCTCTTTAAACAATAACACACGCCATATAAGAAAGAACGCATAGAGGTGTTATGTAGATAACACGATGCCTTGTGTTTTTTTCTTTTTAAGGTCACTTCACTCTGTCACATGCGATTTGATGTACATTAGTGGAAGGGACAAGCAGGGGCCGTCACATCCAAAGACCCCCACTATTAATCCACTGGGAGAGACACAACGGCTGCAGCCACAGCCCATCTTCCCGGGGCAGGGTTTGAAAGAGGCGTGCTTTTATTCAGAACAGGGTCTCTTCCCTTCAGATCAATTAGACATAGGATAGGATAGAATGGGACACATGTTTCAATTTTTTCTCTGCAAGTATATTGGAGAGATGAGGAGCTTCCTTCAATTTGCGCAGACATTTGACAAAAGTTATGAGCTTGCCTCATTCTCCCATCAGCAATACCAGCAGCTACTATTAATACTTTAATGTGAACATTGCCAGAGGGCGGTCATGATTTTTTAGGACATGCACGTTGTCATTCGAGTTGGTGTTATAAATAGACAGACCAAGTCTCATTATTTCTCTGGATGGAAGCCACCCACAAGGGTAACAAACTCCAGACATGGCAAGAAGGGATGGCAGGTAGGCACCCCGGCTGCATTAGCTGCACCAGAGTGCAAACTAATTTCTTCATGACTCACTTTTGCCATATAAATTGTCTTTACAAAAGCATCCTGGTTTCACTGTGATCCATCTCTATGACCTTCACTCCTATTGCTTACCATAGTCCATAATGTTGTCAGTCGAGAGAGTTCCTCATTTGACATGTTCAGCTCAATGCCAGTGCAACACAATGCATTTTGTGTCCGTTGTACTCCGCTTACATTCAAATGACTCACATCAAGGTTTACATCCACTTGACCTCATTATTTAGTGTCCGCTGTGCCTCCTTGCGTGTTGTCATTCAATACAGCAGTGTTTGTTGATGTATCATTACGGTCACCATAGTGACCACTACAGTGCAAGATACAATGACACTGTCTTGGCAGAATAATGGATGTTCCTTGATTAGTTATGAGGTCTCTAATACACTGCTGCAGTCACATAAGGTCTTTCAACAGCGTGCTCAACCCTGTATCATAATTTTCCGTGCTCCTAGTCACAGAACAAATTGATCTACTTGTCATGTACTGACTTATTGTGTAGTCAAGCGTGCCTTTTTCATGTTATGGATTGACTAATGGGTGTCCATTGTTTGTCATCTGCCAATGCCTGAATTGTTTGTTGTTGTTGGTTACATGATTGGAGGGCAAATAATTGTGGTTTATTTTATTCCTCAGGTGTATAGCTCAATAGGCTGGGTTATATTATGATAGACACAGCTCAAAGTGTCAGACCTTTTGTCTGGGATTTTTCTTCTGTTTTACTGTGTAATGGGACGTCTGTAATTTGATCCCCGTCCCAAAGGATGTTAGTATTCAGAGGCTACTTGTAGGCACACTATTTAAATACATTTAATTAAAGCTACTTGGTATCTTGTGTGTCATAAAGAGGTACTATATTTGGAGCAGCTTCCATTCGTGCAAAATGTTCTCATCGTAGTGCTTCTCTTTAGGGATTTCCATAGGTGGTGCATACAATCCTCACATTGTAAACAATAAGTATTTCTACTCTTGTACTTCTCTTCTCAAACTACTCTCTGCCCCTTTCCTCTCCTCCCCTCTTCTGCTCCGCTCCTCTCCCCTCCTCGCCTCTTCTCTTCCCCTTTTCTCTCTACTCTGCCCTTCTGTCCCCTGCCCTCTTCTTCCTTTAATGTTCTCTCTCCCTCTCTTCTAGTCTCTTCTCCTCTTCTCCTCTACTCCTCTCTCCTCCTCCGGCTGGGGCTACAGCCATGGGAACTTTTAGTGGGAGGAGGGGGGAAGGGGAGGAGAAGGTTTGAGCGTGAGCGGCTTCTGATTAGTGGAGAAGGAGCAGCCTTTGTGCGACATTGGCTGTCAGGGTTATTGTGAGCAGTGAGTCCCATCCTCGTTCCAGAGAGCCTCTGCGAAGCCCTAGAGTGGGATATTGCTCTTGTAATCGGGAAACCATCTGGCTACAACTTGCACGGTTGTTTTGGTTCTACTCACTGAGAGTCTTAAGGAGGAGCACTAGGAGAAAAAATAATAGCCAGCAACCCGGGACTTTCTTACCCCATCTGGGTCTCTCTTATAGCAATAAGGTAAGTTAATTCTTCTCGTGTTCCCCTCCACTTTTTTTGGATAAGGTGTTTCGGCAAGGAGTACAGGCACTGTTTGATGCTGACAGGCCATCACAGAGCCGCAGTCGGCGGCTGGGAGGAACCTTGACCACTTACAACAACTAATGCCCCAAGTTTGTCCATACATCTGCGGTTTGCTGTGGTGTGCCCACATGTGCACATGTAACACACACACACACACACCACACACACACACACACAACACACCAACACACAACACGACACACACACACACACACACACACACACACACACACACACACACACACACACACACACTTGAATTCGGGGCTTCGAGAACGTGTAGATGCATGTCTAAGTGTGGTGAGGGGGGGGCACACGTACAGGCAGTGGATGCAGGCAGGAGCTGCAGCAGCGAGCGGTGCACTGTGACCAACCTCATCAGCAAACTTGTCACTGCAACGCCTCATGTTGACAGAGTCGCTCAAGGACTCCCTCCCGAAATCTCCGGGTGTGACTTTCAGGCTGCAGGGTGCAGGGCGCATTGCCGCTGGTGGTAGTGGTGGTGTTGGCGTTGGCAGCTTGCTATAAATAGGACTGCTCTAAGTTGCGCTGCTGCCAAACACACACAAAGACACACACACGCACACACACATGCACATACACACTCACACACACACTTTTGGTGTGTGTGTGGGTATGTGTGTGTGTGTGTGCGGGTATGTGTCTGCGGGTTTGTGTGTGATTCCTTGCCTTTTTACCCCTAATATATCACAGCGATCATGAAACAATGATTGCGGTGTAAGATAGAGAGAAGTTCTTTAACAAATATTATCATTATGACCAATATGACTTTAATTGAATAATTGTTACATATAATTGATTGTATCGTCGTCATGATGAAGTCCATGGAATAATCAGTACTAAATAAACGTGCCACAGCATCGGCTATTGATTAACTACCTATCCTGTGTCTCTTCTTTGGACTTGCCCCTGGCAAAACTAGTTCTTAATATCATCATTAGGACTCGCTTGGCCTTTTGAAGCTGAGCTCTCGATAGGGATTAAGAGCTGATGATCTCACATACCACCATTCTGTGTATATGCTGAAGAAGAGACAAACAGAAACACTGCGCTGGAACCTGTGTGTGTGTGTGTGTGTGTGCGTGTGTGTGTGTGGGGGTGTGTGTGTGTGTGTGTGTGTGTGGGGGGGTGTATGTGTCAGAGTTTCCCTTGTTAAACTAAACCATATGCATAACAGCAGAGACCAGGGCTTTGCCCTTGTTCCCTTTATGAGGATAATGCAGTTTGCCATCAGTTAGTTAAGGAAATTCTCTCCTCATTTCCAAAGTCACCAAACGCAGGACATGGCACACAGTGAATTGAATATGCATGCCAAGACTTTGAAAGAGACACGGCATTATTTTCCATTGTCGAAGACGTAACATGTTTAAATGATAAAAGTAGCTTTTATTATTTTGAAAACCAATAATGGGGAAAGTTGAAATTAGTATTTCAATACATAAAAAAAACTAGGGTTGTATAGAAATTGCGATCCTAGGACAGGAAGTCCTGGCCCAATGCTCCCCTAATGCAGGGACATAACTATTGACTAACAAGGCTACTATCCCTAACTTAACATGAGCACGCAACCATTTGCGTTTAATACTCACGCGTGGGAAATCAACTTCACATTCCCTATTAGAAGGATAAACTAGACAAACTAAACAACACACAACACAGCATTTGTGATGGCTACCCAATTCACTCATTATTCAAACATTATTAACCACAACCTTAACAACAGTAACAACAACAAAACAATCTCTCAGCTCCACAATCTTCGTGTCTTGTTCCGACTGCAACATGAGCAGAAGTACAGACATGGCATTGTTCTCTCCATACCTGACCTCTCCCATGCCAATGTCCGCTGCGGGCGCGCCTGGCCAACCGGGCCAGAGAGGAAAAAGTGGAGACACTTGTGCCATTGTTCTACCCCCTGTTTTTGCATACCTGGGCCTGGTTGTGCGTCAGCTGTAGCGGCCTGGCAGTACGTCGCTGCACCAGCGCCCGACCAAGTCAGACGACACGCTACCGTTAATGCATGGGTAGAGAAGGTCAACGTAATGTGTGTGTGATCACCTGGGGTGGTGTGTTGTGGATTAGAGAGCGAATGAGTTTTGGTTTTTAATGCGATAGAAGGAATTCAGTAGTATGTTGGGAATGGTTCTCGCTCTTCTGCTCTCGCTCTATATACTGTATATACAGTATCTGTCTGTCTGTCCTGTCTGTCTGTCGTCTGTCTGTCTGCTCTCTGTCTGTCTGTCTGTCTGTCT